>CAXKVX010004715.1:0-13043 GCA_964058865.1 Eleocharis quinqueflora
CTGCAGATTTTAGCGAGCTGGTCTTCGGTATAACGGCTAGTTTTCAACGTAGCACAAACTATTTCAAGCGCTTTATGTTTCCTTTTCTTCAGATTTCATAGATTTGGGATATATTTATAGAAAACGGTGATTTGGATATATATAAAAAGTATTTATAGAAAGCAGCCATTCAATATCCAATGGATCTAGGTCTCTCAATGATCAGTCGTTTTATCGTTTTTTATTTCGCTTCGTGACAAATGAAACGATAATGATCAAAGAAATTTCTTTCGTTTGAATACAAAACAGTTAACGAAAACATATTGTTTCGTGATCGTTTGTTTCGTAGTTTCGTTTGTGACTGTGTATTGTTAGAATTGTTTTGGTTTCAGAGAAAAACGCCATGCTGAGAGAAAGTGATGAGAGATGAGATGAATGATTGCTCGAATAAGAGATGAATGATTTGATTCTGATGTATGATTAGAATTGTTTACCATTAGTTCATGATTTACTTTAGTGTGATGATAGAGGAGATGGATGAAGAGCAAAGAGAATGAGTTTGATCATTATGTTTCGTTCCGATCGTTTTGATCATTTTCTTTAACGGAACAATCAACGAAACAAAATTTCTTAATCGTTCATTAAACAAAATGGTTAACGAAAATACTCTCTTTTGTGATCGTTACGCACGTTAGACAGGTTGAAATGGACTAATTATGAGTATGCTCCTTTTTACTATTTAATTTTAAATAAAATATATTTACAAAATTGAATTTGACATAGCAGTCTAGTAGATCAACTAATCAAGTGTCTAAAATAAGACAGGTAGAAATCCATCGTATTGAAACTGCTTCCTGATTTGTAACTAGTAGTGTGGCGAGTCATTTGCAGACAGGACCTCAGAAGTCAGAACCTACTTGTATAAAAATAAGCAGATAAGAAACTAGAAAAGCATCTTGTATAAATAAATGAAGGCAAGCAAAGTAATGTAGGAATTATATTCTCGGAGAAACAAGACTATGTTTATTTCATGTCGGACGATTTGTATTCGATCTCGCTGATAAATTTTATAATGAATTTTTAACTTTTATTAAATTTTGAATCCGAAATCTCTATTTGAAATTCAATGCTCTTAAGCAATTCTTCTTTTGTTGGTCTTTACCCTCGTGGGACATAAGCTTTTCCGTGATTTCAGTATTCGAGCAATTTTGGTGGGCATATTAGGATTGTGGCCGAAAATTAGACTAAGCACATGCATATTGCATGTATTATTTTAAAAAGAAATATAAGTATCATATTATATTTTTGCGTGATTACCAAACATTTATATGCGCCTTTGTATTGATATATCATCTAACGCACATATCCAACGTCCATTTGCATTGAATCCAATTCATGCTAATTCAATCTCAAGTTCTCAACCCCCTTCGCAATCAACGAAGCATCAATCCGAGAAAGGATCAGCACTCTTAAGTTTGTCCTCAGGCCGATAATTTCAAAAGAAAAAAAATAACAAAAACAGAAGAAGAGAAAATGTTCCCACAATTTAATAAACACACGAATGAATTAAGGTCCAGATCTAAAATGAGTTAAATTGCTAAGAGTTTATAAAAACATAACTAGGAAACTAATAGCGTTGCAGAATTGCAGTCTAGTTAGAAAACGTTTCAAGTTCCAACAATCCGGAAAAGAAAAGACATGAAGCCTTTGTTGAAGTAGTCAAAAGGAACCTCTACGTGTAGCAATATAGAGGTCAGGGAGTTCTTTTGGTAAAAGTTAAAAACTAATTACAAAGTCATCTTTGAGGTTAAAAATCTCTGGCATAAGTAAAACACTGCATAAAATAGGAGCCAATCTCCAGCTAGGCACGGCCGATGATGCCACATATTCTTTCGAAGAATTTAGGGCACATGGAAGTATTAAAAATAATTTCCTCCTTCATCCATTTCAATGCTATCTTTTCCAATGTACCAAGTGATGATACACGGTACACCAACTCATTCCCATCTGTTGACCATATCAAGTTGAAAGCATAACCTGCATCCATTTCAGAAATTAAATTAAACGCTGCACAAAACACTCCATAGAAAATAATATCAAGCATTTTGGCGAACTATCACAAAATTTCATCATATTTGTTATTACTTATTAGTTATTACTGAACTTTTAACCATTTAATTTATAGTATTTACTAATTTACATAATGACTTGACTTCCCTTTGACTTCTTATATATTGATATTAGAGTACTTTTTAGGTCCAGACTCTAACCAGTGGAGGGTGCTAGATAATCCCCCACAACAATAATTGGTCTTAATTCATAATATGACATTTATTGTCTCTAATAGGTTTTGTTTGTTTGGCCCTTCCTTGACCCGGGGTTGATATATTTCTCCAGTAGTTAAAAAAAAAAAGGAGAGCAAACCTTAATGACAACCAATATAAATTATAAAGTGATGATAACCATTGAACGAGACTAGGCTGGTAGAAGGGTAATTTAACGAAGTTATTAACACAAGGGGCAATACCACTCTTTTCATGAATGACTTCTGCTGATTGCTGGCCAAAGGAAACTCTCATGCCAAGTACACTCTCAATTAAAGTACGAAGTATATCAGAAATAGAATCTCTCACAATTTCATCACCTGAAACAGAAGAATTTGAAGTTCATGTTAGTTAGAGATGTAAATTCATGCCAACCCAGGATAACAAGAAGTACCAAGGCACGTTACGAAAGTACTGAATATACCGTAGAACCATACAAGATACTAAAATGCTCTATACCACGCCTCCTTTCCAATTTACTTCAAATTTGCCCAAAAAAATTCCTCATTATTTAGTGCTTTCCCATTTAATAGAAAATTATCAAAACCTATAGGCCACGTTCACCGTATCCATATGCCTATATGGAACTGGAAATATCACGTGTTTCAACTACTATAACAGCAAGACAGGGGATTATGGAATGAATAAGAAAATTGAAATACTCAACAGGCAAAACTCAGGTCAACAAACACCAAAATAACAAAGATAAAACAAAATTCAAAACCAGTAGAAGTCATTGAAACATTGGCAAAAAAGGGTTCTTTTTTCAAGGTCAGCAATAAAGATTACTCATTTTTTTCTGAATCCACAATCGTTTCTGTTTAATCTCATTTGATCAAACAAATTACACCTGGCTTTTGACACAAAAAAGTAACCATATCCAATCATTGATTACATTGAAAATAGTTGCTACTTTACTTAAACTTACCATGACCATTAGAAATGCATCTGCAGCACCATTCCTGTAGTCCCAAAATCCATGCAAAAAAAAGTGCATAAGAAATTTAATCACTATTTACAACCTAAATAGAAACCTCCCATCTTGGTGACATGATACTGATGCGAAAACAAAGAGGACGTGTTTCTTTACTTTATGTTCTTTGATTTGAACTTTAAAGTATGGTTTGAGGTCCTTGAGCAAGTCGAACAGACTCAACAAAGAAGTGTTGGTACCAATGCCTGACATTTCCAAGTCGGACAAGACAAAAATGACAGATTCGAGTCCTTGTTGTGCTAAATTGTTTTTCATATAAATACATTTGTTTGTTGCATTTTGTGCCGGTAACAGTACATAGGGGCATACTTTTCAGTTAAAATTGATTTATCATCAGTCTTTATATTTTATTTTACATGCACTTTACAATCTTTAGTATCAACGGAGAAATAAGAAGCTAGCCGTTATATTGAAAACCTTTTTTTGAGTGGCATTATCCTCCTCTTCAGAGATGATAGCCTGTGGAGATTCCCTTGTCGTCAGTTTTATACTAACTGTAGCTTCACTCTTCTGCGACAATAAATCTTGAAGCCTCGTAACTTCACTGGTGATGTCTTTCACTGGAAAATTGCAGAA
Organism: Eleocharis quinqueflora; assembly: GCA_964058865.1. Lineage (NCBI taxonomy): Eukaryota > Viridiplantae > Streptophyta > Magnoliopsida > Poales > Cyperaceae > Eleocharis > Eleocharis quinqueflora. The sequence continues at coordinate 3,874 of CAXKVX010004715.1, forward strand.
ACTTAACTTCACAGAGATTAATAAATCAAATATTTTAATCGTCTTTTAACCATATGGAGTAATTTCACGACCAAGGTATTAAACAAACTAATAAATCAGGGCACCTAAATCCTAATTCACCTGGAACACTATTAATAAACCATTGACGAAGCCCAGTATCAATCCCGAGAAATAAAAGGATGGATAAGATGGCATGTTGTCGTCAATCGTCATTCAGTATAAACTAGTATTAGCAGTACTAGGTTGTCAACATATGATACAAGTACTATTATAAAGAATACAATTTCTTACTCTTTTTAGTCTGCTCGAGCACGAGTGCTTCTTTTTCGGCAAGCTTATCATTGCAAAACAACCTGCAATTAGATGATCAGAAAATACACAGTTTCTTGAAAATAAGAAGCTTCCTAGATATATGAGTTTTGTTTTTCATCTTCTTAAAAGAAGATGCATAATTCTTACATCTTTTTGAAAAGATGATCAGTTTTCTTCCCCTCGTGCTGAAACATTTCTTCAGTGGCTGCAACTGTATGGGTTTATAATTATGGTTAGTGCAGGACTTCAGTAAATACATAATATGAAAGATGGTTTCGGCATGTGCATGGTTACATTATTTTTTTCTGGCTCAATTCTAGGTTAGTTCGTACTGAAGCCAATTAACACAACTCGTTCAAGTGAACTGATTAAACAATAACAACAAAACAAATTCAAAGATTAAACCTCATCTTTTGACATATTTGATGAAAAAAAGAACATATTTGGTAGTTAAACTTTATTGGGAACATATTGTGCATGATTACTTTAAACCAGTCGTTTGGCACCCACATAGCTTGTGAAAGACATCTTTCAGTTTCAATAAAATCAGTGAGTTTTATCCTCACTTCCCAAAAATTTAAGAAGCTGAAAAAGAAAAAAGAAATACCAAGCTGCAAGGCTCTCTCCTCAGAGTTGTTATTCTGGTTCACCAGCTGGACCAGCTTTCTTTTCTGAGAAAAAGAAAAAAAATGAAATCTCACATAAGCAGAGAGAATTTGAACTCAATACAAAATTTTGACAGTCTGAGATCAGCTTATAAACTAAAAAGAGGGTAGGAAGAGTGAGATCAGTGACAAGACGGACTTCGGGTAGGATCATATCATAGACACATTTAGCCCTAGAGAATGACAATAATGAAGAACAAAGAGAGTTGTCAACACCTTACCTTCAAGTTATTATACTTTTTTTGCAAATCTGCATTGAACTTCTCCATCCTCACTGTAAGGGAATTGATTGAGCCAAGTCCTTCAGATCTGCACAAAAACACTTAATACTTAAAAGAATGTAACATAGTTATTCAACAAAAATATGTGAAAGCAAAACAGATCTTTCAGGAATCAAGTGATTACTAAGGCAGTGAGAAACAGGAAAAAAAAAAAAAGGTAAAATCCTTGTGCAACTATGTGTAAGAAAAGAAGGAAACTTTTCAGAAAATTGCAAAACTCTACTGTAGCATCAACATTTCCTGGGGTTGTAGTTTTCCATGGTAGTTTTTGATGGGTGACAGTTAGGGGTGTAAATGGAGCAAATTCAAAACAAATAATGCTAAAACCAAATTCTTATCTGACCATCATTGAGCAAATACGAATACCCACCGGATATTAAAACTTTGTTTTAAAACCAAATCCACTTAAAACGGATATGGATGCGGAACACATAATTCACGAATACTAATTCGAATACAAACACAAAACGAATAATTGTCGATACCCTAGCCTAGGTAGCTATAATATTACGTCGCAAGAACTATGTCACTTCCCCTAGCAGCAGACCTTTCTTGCTCCTTCACTCGCTGCTTCGCCAGAACTTTTCCTACACAACGCTAGAACACCGGATGCAGGTGCGAAGCGGAGAGGAAGAAGTCAAGCAATTCCAGGGGTTTAGTTTACCAAGCCAAAGACTAGCACCCCTTACTGTGTTTTTGCAAGCGCCTTCCTTTGTTGAGCTCAGTCAAGAGATTTGATCAAGTTCAATTACTTATATGTACTAGTACGCTACCCGCGCCATGCAGCGGGTGAACTTTCATCCGTTCTTCTTTTATTGTTTGCTCTCTTTTCTTTTTAGAATTGATAATCATGATCGCCTGCCTGCCAGTGGAACCTTCTCTCGTTTTAGTCCTTCCTGGGCTGGGAAGCACACCTTTAGAAGAGCGCCTTCTTATCGACAGTCTCACATAATCATACTTCAAGGGTCGATCGTTATGAGGTTGAGTATAGAAAGAGTTCGAAGTTTACTTTCTAAAATAAAAGATTGATTCATTCAAGCGCACTGGAGAAATCGGATAACGCTCATCTTAGGGGGCTTCTGCTCAAACTCTTTTTGACACGACTGAGCGGGGGGGGGGGGGCATGTTTTCATTCTTAGTGCGTACGAGCTGGCATTAGTAAACCTGCGCAGGGGAAACTTTCCTCATTATGAATAATGAAGTCCAACATTTATTTTGAAAGGATTTGAATTGCAGTCCCACAGGCATGGTTTGGACCAGGTGGCATTGTAGCCTACCTGGCAGACTTAGTGGTTAGTGACTTTGGAAAATCTTAAAAAAGCAGGCGCGGAGCGTCGACACCAATCTTGTTGGGGTAGGGCGCCAGGTAAGGATAACTTTATACTCTCATCTGTCTGTTGTGCGAAAAGATAAAAAAAAAACAAGAGGGAGAAGAATCCACTGAAGATACCAATGACGGAAGATAGACTCTTTTTTTGTGGAAATGAAACTGTTGGAAAAGGGGTAGCTAGGTGGGTATGATGTGTGCCGTCCATTCATGGTAGATTCCTGCCGAGGGAGGAAGTGAGAAAGAATCCTACCTAGCCACGTTTACTCTAAAACCAGAAGTCCGTACTGCTATCTATTTGCCTACTGTTCTTAATTAATAATAATGATGTACTTACAATTTAGAACCGTTGTACCTACGATTTCTATTTGCTTAGAGTAAGTAGGAACAACACAGAAATCTGGTTAGGGTTTCATATCAGTACAACAAGCAAATAGAAGACCTCCAACTAGAAAACAGGAACCCTACCAGTAAAAGAGCAAACACAAACATGAGAAATTTCTCGAATCTAACTAATGTAGAATCGGTTGAGAACTTCGGCTTAAGAAAACCTCGAGTTGTGTGGAGGCAACTAACCTGAGAAGAATCGAGCCGTGAGCCGCCGTGACCAGTAGAGTATAGCCGATTTCGGAGAGAAGGCACAAAGAAGAACACAGATCGATTTGGGCGAGCCGTTAGCCGTGATCTGTGTGAGAGACAAACTAGCGAGAGCACATAGAGGACGAGAGAGAGAGGAGAGAGAACGCGATTTAGGAAAAATATTTTCAGTTCTATTAGCGGGAGAATGAAATTCGAAGATTGGGGTGCGGCTTCGGGAATGGAATAGGATTAGATGACGACACTGTTGAATAACCTTTTTACATAGTTATTTTAAATTGAAATATTTCATACTGCCAATTATCATTCTCATTTTCTTATCTGGAGGTTGTGAATAGCTGAACATACATTGATAAATTACATATCTAAATTTGAAAAAAAAAGAACAAATGAAATTTGATTTTGTTTGGATCATTTTTATTTAATTAGTATGGAACTAAGGTACAAGCTCGGTTGCTTGTGTTTCATTTCTTTAGTACGCAGCAATAGAGGCAAACAATTAATTTGAACATTACCTAAAACATATTCAGTTTTGAAAACAAAGCTGAAAACATCAATAAATCAAAGCATATTATGCATTAATTGCCAAACTAATACAAACATATTATAATCGTGTACTATCAACATTGTATCATGATCAAAATTAAGAAATCAAACTCACTTAAACTGATCTTTATGATCTTTCTAAGTTCCATATACTAGTTGGTGGATACATTAAGTCATGAACTAATTCAGAAATGAAACCAATCAGGAAAGCTCTCTCATCCAAATCGGTTTATGCTAGAATGATGAACTTGAATGTCAGATGCTCGATTGCATGAACAATATAGTCCATCAAAGTGCCTAAGAACTAAGAAGGTTCCTTTCTTCTACTGGCTACTGTTGCGTGATATGTTATTTATTGTAGAAAATCTGGCAAAGAGATGATGGCTGCATCAGATGCATTGAATTATATGTAACGCACAGTATTGAGACAGCGAGTCACATTTTCTGGCAGCTTTGGAAAGAATTGTCGCTCTACTCCTTTGTATTTTGACTACAACGGTTAGTCTTTCGCTGACATCAGATACTACTTTAAACTGCCATAGTTTTATGTAGAGGCTACCAACCAAATGTTTCATACCTGTATTGTGGAATAGCATCAGTGTCAAATAGTATAGATGTCACTGATGTAATTACATAACAAAAGATTTTATTTTCTGAGAAAAAGATGAGAGGCAAGCTCCAACGATCAAGCTTTTTGAATTGGATATAAACTGAAAATGGTCATCGTTGACCCTTATGATTCATAATCTCCTTGTTTAAACAAGCATTTTTACAATTTTAAATCCCCCCACCCAATCAAGTGAATTATTACCCAATTAACACAACACATTAATTAATTATAGTTGAAAATCATTTTAAGATCAATTGAACTGCAAAATCACATAACTGTCTGCTAAACAACAAAATGAGTGCAGGACTGACCAAAGATGGTGGGGTTCATGTTGATCGCGACATCTTCACCAATCAGTAAAGTAGCTTGTTAGGAGTAAATGCAACAGACGATGGAGTTCTTCTGTTACCTTAACTATTTGCAATAATCTCTACATGGCCTGATGCCGGACCCCTGCACACGCGTCCGTACCAAGATTGATCCCGACTGCCAGTGCCTCCTTATTTGTTGCCATTGGTCATCTTCATCAAATTAACTCAAGAAGAATTTAATAAGGTTTTAAATCAAATTAGATAATGGGTTCCGACATCCTTGAACAATAAAGAAAGTAAGAGATAATTTGCTTATTAATCATTAGAAACTAGTTGTGAATTTTCATCATTCGAATTAAAGTAAGATAAGGCATTTCATCAAGCACATGGTGTGCATAATTACAAGCAAATATGTATTTTAATATAAGCTAAATTTTCTATTTGAGTAAATATAAGATAAAATTCAACAACAATCAGAAGTTAGTACTTCAAAGAAGACCAAACAACTAGAGATTTTCGTCCAAATAAGAAAGCAACTTACCTTTAGTCTTAATCGAACAAAAAAAGTTCTCAAAGCCGTGTGATAGTAGGTAGCCATGGGATCAGTTTTTTTGTGTTGCAAATGAAACTACAAATTTGCAATTGCATTCATGGAGAAGAAAAGAGGAACAGTAGCCGGACGAACGTAGGAGTGAAAATTTTGCTGGTAAGACTGTTCGTTAATTGGGAGTAACTATTACAGAGTGTTCAAAACATTTCTTTTAATTGAATCGGAAGATGAATGGGTAAATTTGTCATTTAATTATTATTGCAGTGTTCGGAGAGAAAATAAAGTGCCCAAAGCACCACCCCTAAATCGGGCAAGTGGGAACTGGAGTCTAGGATCGGAGATTGGGGTGCGGCTTCGGGAATGAATTCCGTTGTTTTTCCTGTTATCAGTTCGATCTGGACCGTTAAAAACTTATCTAACGGTTTTCATATCACAAAACAGACTCTGCAGTTCATCTCGTCCGTTCATTTAAATTGGACAGTCAGATGAGAGTATAATAGAGTCATGTTATGGTGCTATCCCTTTAAATAACAAATACGTACAGGAAACAATTTGTTTCGGACAACTAGGGCTGCAAACGAATCGAACTCGAACGAACTATCTTGTGTTTGAGTTTGATTTGAAAATAATTTCGAACTAGTTTGATTTGAAATAGAACAAGTTTCGAACGAACTATGTGAAGTTTGAGTTTGATTTGATATTGATTCGAATCAAATTCGAACTAATTACGAACTACAGAGTTTTTTGCTGCTCAACCAGAAAGTAGCAAAAGGAGATGACGAAGATGATGAGTATTATCTAATTGAAGAAAGTGAAGAGTAAGATGTTGACAATGGAGAGAGTGTGTGTGACCTAACTAGAGAGTATCTGAATGAAAATGATGATTTTGGCAATAAAGATGCCTGAACTAACTATCTCTAATGAAAATGAAGGTGAAGTAGATAATATAGTTGAGAAAATGAGAGAAAATATCAATAACATTCGAACTATACATTTTGCGAACCACATTCGAACGGACTGTCGAGTTTGAGTTTGATTTGATACTAATTTGAAAGAACTCGTAGCACATACTACATATATATTAATAGTCTCGATATCATCTGACGGTTCAGATCTCTCAAGATTCGAACTGTTTTAGTTCACGAACATTTTCGAACGAACTGATTCTAGTTTGAGTGTGATTCAAAATCATTTCGAACTAGTTTGATTCGATTTGAGATTAATTTCGAACTGAAATCGAACGAACTAATTTCGAACTTTTTTCGAATCAAACTCGAACAAACTATGAAATACGAATTTTTCTTGCAGCCGGACAATGTACATCAGATATGGACAACAAACAATTTGTTTCGGACAGCGTACAATTGATATTATCTTTCTTCAACAATTTGCATGGCCTTTCTCGTGTGCTTATTCTGTTGCTGTTAGACATTTGTTATAGATGATTGATGGTGAAAATATATACATTCTTTTATGCAATTTTATTAAGACAGTTTTTGCTTGATGATCTCTGGAGTTGTACAATCACCTATAATGAACAGCTTAGAACCCATTTGTTCTGAATTAGCCGGTGACTTATCTTTATGCAATTTGGAAACAAATCTACATGCCCCAGTCTGAGGAACAGAAACGACTGATTAGTTAGCCAATCAGTTCTAAGCTTGATTTGATTAAACAAGTTCAATTGAAAGGGCATATGTTCTTTGTCATTGCTTGTATAGGTTTCATCACTTACAAATTAGTATGTTATGACTTATGGGATCGGGGGAGTCTTGGTAACAACTAAAAGGACAGAGATAGTTACAGAGAAAGCTAGGTTATGTTGATTTATGTTAAAGATTATGTGTCGTTTCAAGCATGTTTTGTGTCATTAATGTCGAAAGTCTCACCAAAATTGTTATGTATTGAGTACGACTTTATTATCATGACCCTCCAAACTAGTGGCTTAATGAAATTCTCATGTCATTGTGAATATTTTTTTGACACGCCATAAAGACAGTGCCATGTGCATCCATCTGATCCTTGTGCTTTTGAGTTTATTAGTTTCAACCAGTTTCTGATAACCATTGAATTATTTTGATTCAAATCAGATCACTGGAAAATGAATTAACCCACAAAGTATAACATTGGTTTCTTGAATAATTAGTCCTCTAGATATAAACAGTTCTGATAATATGTTCATACTTCGTAATGCAAATGCTAAATTAATGGATTAATGAAGCGGAAGATCTGGGGGAGGGAAAAATGAAGTCTCCTCCGAAAATAGGTTGCCTTACTGGACTGGAAGCTAATCTTCTACGGCGCAGCACCGACGGTTAACGGCTCAGATTTCTTGTGTTGTGAGCTACGGACGGTCTAGATTTGATTCAGGAGGGATCTGATATTATAAAGTTTAGCTTGCACGAATCTTGATGCAAATCAAAGATCCAAATTTTCTGCGCAGCACGCACAGTGACTGTGCTACGCGGTCTAGATCTTTGATTTGCATCAAGATTCGTGCAAGCTAAACTTTATAATATCAAACCCCTCTTGAATCAAATCTGAACCGTCCGTAGCTCACAACGCAGGAAATCTGAGCCGTCAGTCGTGCTGCGCGGTAGAAGATTAGCTTACCAATTAGCCTGTAAGGCTGTGACCGAGTCGTTTTCTTGATACGCCTTTCTCACAAATCGATCCGACGGCCCGGATCATCGCAAAACCCTAACTCGACCACCCCTCTAAGAGCATCTCCATCTCTGAAACTCTTGGAGTTTCTAAAGTATTGCCACATCAATTTTAGAAATTTAATTATTTTTAGTTTCTAAACTCTCCATCTCTAAAACTGAAAAATTAGAGTTTATAAATCGCCACGTCAGCAAATATTATCAATACCATGAGAGACAAATCAATTTTAGCCAATGATTATGCCACGTCAGAGTTTATAAACTCTAAACCATAGTTGCTAAATAAGAAACTCTTGAACAAAATTTCTAAATAAGAAACTCATCTGCATTTCTGAAACTCATTTAGAAATTGTCACGTCAGATTAGAAACTGCAAATTAGAAACTGCAAGAGAGAGTTTAAGAGAGTTTAAGGATGGACATGCTCTAAAACCCTAGTTCGCCTTTCTCCCGCTGCCTATCTCCTTTCTCCTGTAAACCCTCTAAACCTAGGGGGTGAAAACCTGCCGCAACAGTCGATCGTAGGTCTCCGATGGCGTTGTATTTGCTATTCGAGTCGGCCTCCGGCTATGCTCTGTTCCATGCGTACGGCATGGATGAGATAGCGCAGAATACTCAGGCAGTACGAGATTCGATCGTAGACCTAAACCGCTTTGGCCAGGTCGTCAAGCTCGTCGCCTTCACGCCTTTCTCCACTGCGGCTGACGCGCTTAATCAGTGTAACTCCATCTCTGAAGGTAAAAACTGGCTTCAAAATGATTGTTAGTGAGTTTGGTGTATTAGTTAATTTAACTGATGTACGAGCTTTTCATGTGCGTTTTCGTCTCGAAATATGCTTCTTATTACGTCATGTAAATGTACTGCACGGAGAAACTTGGAGTCGATATAGATTGTGCGTTAACTTACTTTTCTAGATATGCTGAGAAAATAGAACATCATAAGTAAGAACATTTTATATTCTTTAGGGATAATGACTGATGAGTTGAGAAACTTTCTGCAACTGAACTTACCCAAGGTGAAGGAAGGAAAGAAGGCAAAGTTCAGCCTCGGAGTTGCTGAGCCCAAAGTAGGCTCTCAGATCAGTGAAGTCACTAAGATCCCCTGTCAAAGCAATGAATTTGTGCTCGAGATTCTTTGAGGTGTCAGGCTGCACTTTGACAAGTTCATTAAAGATTTGAAGGTTTGTTGTTTCCCATTCTATCACTTTTTGTGTTATTCTGCCTAATTGATGATTTTTTGTTATATTTGGCATCTCTATTTGATATTTTTGTAGGGATGTGTACTTGTTTTTGTTTATTTTTGCTTTGTGT
>CAXKVX010004716.1:0-15347 GCA_964058865.1 Eleocharis quinqueflora
TGGTTTTGTCAAAAACCAGTATGGAAAATTAGATATTCTGGTAAACTGTCTCTTTGTTAGCAGGTTAATTACACAAAATCTTGCATTTATTAACAAATTGTGTTAACAGGTGAATAATGCAGCGGTTGGAGGATTTGAGTTCACAATGATAATGGATGATAAGGTAGACTAATAACTGATATGGTAATTAGAATCCATTTTTATCATAAGGTCGCTATATATAACTGATATGAATTTTATTTCTTCGTTTTATTTTTCTTTTTTTGTGCAGCTTCCACAACCAGAGAGGGCTGCAATTCTACAACACAACATAAGAGAAAGCTATGAGAAAGCTACAGATTGCTTCAAAACTAACTATTATGGAGTCAAGAACATGATTGATTCTTTTCTACCTCTGTTAAAGTTATCCAATTTCGGCAGAATAATAAATGTGTCAAGTTTAGCGGGGAGACTTAAGGTAAATAAAATCTTTCAAATGTTTCAGCTGCTACTATGATAATTTTTGTAGATTTCAAAACCATGATCATCAATATATATATATACCACCAACAATCACTAAAGAACACACTATGTGATTGCAGTTGCTGAACAATGAAGAACTCAGGAAAGAACTTACTGATATTGACAACCTAAAAATTGAAAGGATCGATGATCTCGCATCATCTTTCTTGAATTCTGTCAAAGACAATACATTAGAGGAAGATGAATGGACTTCTCAATTCCAGGTGTATAGCGTATCAAAGATTTTAATGAATGCCTACACAAGAATTGTTGCCAAGAATAATCCAGGTGTAACCATTAATTGTGTGCATCCTGGCCACATCAAAACCGACTTGAATTTCAACACTGGACCTCAAACTGTGAGTGAAGGTGCCGAAGGTCCGGTAATGGTAGCTTTGGCCGAAGGAGGGCCAACCGGACAGTTCTACGATCAGACTCAGATCTCCACATTTTAACTATTAATAATATTAATTATGCTGTTTTATTATGTTAGAAAGTTTTGATCTATGTTTATTGATAATGAAAAGTAATTTCTGGCATAATAGACATAAATTATATAATAATAGACATAAATTATATATGTGAGAGTTTCCGAGTGTAATTTGCTATAATATATTGTTTTCTGAAGGAGATGGTGTCTAATTGTTGCTGGCGTGAGGCGTTTCACTTTGTTTTTAATTTGTTGTTGGTGCTACATGTTGTCGAAAGTGACTCCTCACAAATAGTTAAGAATTAATATTTAAATTAATATATTACATGGTTCTCATTCCCTTCTCTGCATTAATATTTAACGACAACAATCAAAGTAAAGAAATTCATGAGCGTGTTCGTATTTGTTTGCTTTAGTTGTTTGTAATACGTTAATTACTTGAGGACTTTGCTTTTAAGTCCATCTTAATTTATTTATGTGGCCCGATCACATCACCTTGACATATCTATTCCGAGGAAATAACATAGTTCTGTTATTTCATATCCGACTGTTCATTTTCGATTTCACAAATAACTTATATAATATAACGAACTCCGTGCAGTTCATCTGCGCCGTCCATATAAATCGAACGACAATAATGAAATAACAGAATTCTGTCATTACCTCAGAATAACAGCAGATACGGACTCATGTTTCGTATGGGCTTGCAACCCTTCCATTATTATCATATCATAAATATCAGTTGAATTTTTAATTAAAATAATATAGACGTCATTTAGAGTATTAAAGTCAAGCTTTTTAAAACAATGAATGTTCTCTGATCATTACATAGTAGTTTTCTAACATTGACATACAAAATTAAAACTTCAATTTCATATATACAGAGATAGGTTAGGGTGTTCCATAGATCACCAAACTCCTCGTGCTCTACATTCATTATCTCCTATTTGAAAATCTCAACGACCGATCCAAACCGTTGAACATGATCTACATATTAAATCTACTTGGAGATTGAATTATATATTTTTTTGAAATTTTTTGCTACTTTTTTTAAAGAGGTAGAAAAGTTGCTAATCAAACGATTTTTGAACCAACAAAAGTTGCAATTTTTCTAGCTCTCTAAAAAATAGCAAAAAAATTCAAAAAAAATGTAAAATTCAATCTCCATGTATATTTCAATATGTAGATCATGTTTAACAGTTTGGATCGGTCGTTGGAATTTAAAAATTAGAGATACTATGTGGAGCATTAGGAATTTGGTGCTCCATGAAGCACCCTAGCCTATCTCTATATGTATATATATAAACATTCTTAAAACACAATAATATTTGTAGGACGAAAGCAGAATGAGGAAATATTTTAGTGAAGGAAGAATGATGAAGAGTTGATATTTATATAGAGAAAGAAAATTTTTGGGAAGAAAAACAGTCTTAATCCGTGGGACTCTGTGAAATTTTGGAGCGTTGGATTGACATGAATCAACGATTGGATTCATACTACATTGTGATTTGTGGGAAACCCTATTATAGCGGCCTTTATGTTCAATCGGCTATAATAGGTCTATTATAGCAGACCTTGGTGCAATCCGCTATAATAGACCTATTATAGCGGACTATTGGTGTTGTCCGCTATAATAGACTCTCTATTATAGCGGATTTTCACTATGGTCCGCTATAATAGGCCTATTATAGCAGATGACATCAAGGCCCGCTATAGTAAATTTGAAATGAGCATGATATGGGAGCTCAACTTCTTCTTGGGCCTTCAAATCAAGCAAACACCGAAAGTCACCTTCATTAGTCAAACCAATATGCTAAGGAGTCGGTTAAGAAGTTTGGTATTGAAGAAGACGCCTATGATTACAAACGTTAATCTTGATGGGGATGAGCATGAAAAGCCGATCGAAATCTCTCAATACCTAGCTATGATAATTAGTCTATTATATTATTATTTATTGTTGATTGATGATACTTTTGATATACTGCATGATTGGACTGGGTAATCATGTTTAATTAATATGGATGACATGATCTGAATATTTTATTAATTATTGTGTGCACAACATGTTGTGTGTGTGTGTGTATATATATATATACATATACATGTATATATATATGTATATATATACATATATATATGTGTGTGTGTGTAATAACTAGTAAAAAATGGTGTAGATAGGATGAAGATTAACATAGTGTGCCTCCTACTGTACGACATACTTTAACTTATCTTAATTTGCAACCTCGACTTTTACAATGAAAGATAACCAGCATATAAGCCTCGAAATAACCATTGTGGAAGCAGATTTTTCTTGTAGTGTGTTGTCGTAGAGAAATGATAATTTAATATATGAGAAAAGGCAACGATTGTTTATTAAATAACTGTTCTCATATATACATATGACAACGATTATTTATTTAATAACCACTCTTAGATCTCTTTTTTTAAATGTTTTATAAATTATGGCTAGCACCAGATTTACTAGCCAATATACCATTAAATTATCACATACATATTCGAAATTACATACAAAACATGTAGCACAATAAACATATAAACATATAACATATCTCATTACAATCTATGTCACAATAAAGAAGGAAAAATAAACAAAATGAAAATAAAGCACCTATCTAAAAAAGACTAAAAGAGCTATAACTAGCATAAAATTGATAATTAAGCAATCGCTATCTTGACAAATCTCCTTAATTAAAAGAACTCGGAAGTTCTGCAACTAAGACCACACCGGCTATAACTATATAACTAGCACCTGTCTTAGTAGTTGAACTTTCAAATTCCTTTTAGATAGAAATTTTTTTAAGGTTTCAAATAAGTACATAGCTCAAAAAGATGTAATTGTTATCTTAGCAACAAAAAGACAATGATACAAATGTGGGATCTCCTGTTAGATTTTTTATCTGAAAATTGAACCCCTCTATTGGTGAGATTTGATGCCCTGAATGCTCCGGGTGGAATGATCTTGGATGCATTAGTTATCTCTCTATCAAAGGAATCGAGGAACTTACTCATCTTGTCAAACATGGTCAATGGCTGGTATGACGCACTAAGTTGCTCGATGCCTTTGATTGAGAGATATTATGTGAATTCAAGGTCATCCACCCAAGACACATCAAGTCCCACCAAATAGAGGGGTCAATTTTCTAGTAAAAAGCCTAACCAAAGTTCTGATCTTATTTGACTCGTTGTCCTTTGTTAGCTAAGACATCAGTTGCATCTTTTGAGCTATGTCTCTTTGAAATCGTAAGAACTATAACATCTCGCACAAGGCGCTACCTACAAAAACATATAAATACAAACTCTTTGACAAATAATAAGTAGTTAGTACTCCTGATTTCAATATAGAATATTTAGTTTTAATAAACAAGTAAGGTAAAAATCATAATAAGTATGAAGAAAAAATAAATTAGTTAACCTCTTCTTTACGTTGAAACACATGAGCTTCATCAAGTATAGGCCTACGAGACTCATCAGGTCTCCATCGAGCAACAACCCGCTCTTTATGGTCAAATCAGCATTTTGAATTTCTATTGTTTGATTTTCACCATATCAGTCGTACTTCACATACAAAAGTATTGTAAAATAATTTTGAATAGCATAATATCAGCAAAATAACAATCCAATATCAGCAAAATAACAAAATTCTCACAATAACGGTGGCTCAAGACAACATGCCAGATAAAACTCAACCCAATATCAACCCAATACCAATATCAAAACAACATGGCATATCAAACTAAAATTCCTGAACAATATCAGCTACTCACCTACTCAAGATCGAGCGGGTTGAAGGCGACAACAAAATAGTGGAGGGGCAGACGGGAAAAAGAGAGATATGTGGAGACGGTTAGTTTTTTGTGTGTGTGTGTGTGATAGAAATCGAGTTAGATCACCTCCACAACTCTAGTAGATTAGATCTGCTAGATTAATGCAGGCCGCCAGGCGGGAATGAGGGAGAGGAAGAATCTGTTAGAGTTGTGGAGGTTGTCAGGTGGGAAAAAGAGAGAGGAGGAGAAGAGACGCGAGAGCGCTATTTTATGAGCTAGGTTTGTGTATAAGGCAATAATTATTTAAAATAACTGTTGGCATACTTAGATTACGAATATATATTTTTGAGAAAGAAAAGATCACGTTTATTTTAAAAAATTATTGATTTATCTCCACATAGGTCAATGATTATTTAAATTAATTGTTGCTTTATCTTAAGAAATTTTACTTTACACTTCGGCCAACGACAATTAACAATTTCTTTATAACTGTTGTCGTATGAAATTGCTAAATTCTCTTTATGTTAGTGTTATTTGAGAGACCGGTTGAGGGGACTTGTAGTAAATGAATATTGAGCTAGGTCACTAGTAGGGAAAAGCATGCTAAAATTTTCATAGACGTGATTTTTCTTCCTTGTTTTTAGATTTCATCTGTCAAATGTAATTCCTCTTTAGCATAAAAATCAAGCCTGTCTTTTTCCAAGGAGAAAGTTCAATGACGTCGTTTACCAGCAAATAAAGGTTCTATGTCAATTAATCGCAAAATGCGTCACTGCTTGCGTGCCTATATAACAATAGAGCCTGCCTACGAGCGATGCATAAAAAAAAAAAATCAGGCATGTCCTTTTCTATGATGGATTTCAGGTATGTGATATAGTGCTCATTTGACACAAAAAGGTTTAATCAGGGGCGAACTTTCATTGAATGTCATTAATTAAGCACTGCGTCTTGTTCAAAATTGGTCAACAAAATTTATTTAACACAAAATTAATTTATAAGTTTTAGAATATGATACTTATCGAATTTATTTTTAAATGGTGGAAGTAAATTTTACTAAGGAAATATACGAAAATTATGTCGGAGGGGATCAGCTTTCCAATTTTCTTTCAACTGGTTTTATTATTAAAAAGAGGATATGAGAGCTAACACATATTACTTCAAATTAATACTTTGAGATATGGTAAGGGAAAAAAATAAATTATACAAAACATGTATTTTTGGAAATGAAGTAGTAGCAAGTGATAGCTAACTAGAATTACTTCAATGATTTCATAGATTCAAGTCTTCATGAGCACAAATGTGAAATTTTCATTAAGAGATATTGAACAATAGACTCTGAAGTCTCGGAATCCTTATATATATATATATATATATAGTATGCCTAATATGAAAACGTTTACACTTCGGCCGAAGCGCAAAAATTTCACATTAGCCAATTTTTTATGGTCAAAATTTAAATTTAAGTTGCTCAATAAATTCTTCATATCAAAATCTTGTATGAAATCAAATTTTGTGATTTTTAGAGCTTTCTAGCTATATTTTAAATATTTTTTAAAAACAGCTATGAAAATGTCATGTTTTTTTAATATTAAGCTGGATTATTTTTAAAAAATATTTAAAATATAGCTAGAAAGCTCTAAAAATCACGAAATTTGATTTTCTACTAGATTTTGATTTGAAAAATTTATTGAGCAACTTAAATTTAAATTTTAACCACAAAAAGTTGGCTAATGTGAAACTTTTGCACTTCGGCCGAAGTGCAAACGTTTTCACATTAGCCATACTATATATATAGAGGGGGGATCCATGGCCTCCTTCTCGTACCCTCCTCTCCGTAGCCTCCTGCACTATTTTCCACCAAAATCAATGAATATGGCCGATCCGGACCGTTCAAAACATTACTCATACTAATATAGACTCGGAGCGTAAATTTTACATTTTTTGAACTTTTTTACTATTTTATCGGACGGGTTGAAAATTGGTCTATAAGTCGTTAGATAAATCCAATTTTCAACCCGTCCGATAAAATAGTAAAAAAAATCTAAAATTTGGTCTCTAAGTCTATATTAGTATGAAGAATGTTTTCAACGGTCCGGATCGACCATTTTCATTGACATTGATGGAGAGGCTAGAGGAGGCTACGAAAAAGGAGGCTAATGGATCCCCCCCTCATATATATATATAGGCTAGGGTGCTCCATGGAGCACCATAGCCCATCTCTCTCTCTCTCTCTATATATATATGAGTTTTAAGTATTATTGTAAAAAAAAAGTTTTTTTTCACAACTCGCTCAATTATTACTGTAAAAATAAAATTAGGTTATTTTATAAGACCGTTTAAAAATAAAATTAGACTGTTCAAAATCAGTAACATGATATATTTGCAAATAGTCAAACTTTCTGTTGATTATATATTATGAATGGACATTTATGCAAAAATGCCTATCAAATCAGTCAATTTCGCAATAAATGAAAAAGCTGGCAGCAACATTTTTTTAATTTTCAAAATCTATTATAGCGGACTTTTAGTGTGATCCGCTATAATAGAGAGTCTATTATAGCGGATTTGTCCTAAAAGCCGCTATAATAGTCTAACCTATTATAACGGACCTCACGAACCTTTAGCAGCCTCCTCTATTATATCCTCCATAGATCCACTATAATAGTCTTATAAATCCGCTATAATAGCCCTTTTTTGTAGTACTGAGGATCCTATGCATCTTTTATAATTCATTTTGTTAAAATTCGATATTAAATGTTTTAACTGAATTTTAAAATTGCCATTGAACTCTTTAAGTAGCTGTTGTTTTGTGGAACAGAGATATAATATCTTTTTTTAGTAGTGTATAGCAGTGATCGCATGCATTTTATAATTATATAGTTCACACTAAATTTCATCCGTAGAAAAATTTACAATTCACAGAAGAGGTCAAAAGGTTTAACGTCCCTTTCCCGAATACTTGTGATGTTACTATCAATTTGGTCAAATTCCCAGAACCGGTTTCTCAAACAAGCACCTAGATTAACTGAACTTCACAGAAACTTGCATCTATAAATTCAATGGTAGATGGGTTTCAATAACATATCCAAAGTTCCATTTTTGGGATAATAATTTTGTAGCATTATCTCATTCTACGACGTCCGGAGTAAATGGAGCCAAACAAGAAGTAGAGATGATTATATTACCTATTCTGTACATCTATCTCACTGAAGAAATATTTGTATGTATAGCTGCTTAATCATATTATTTTTCATTGGTTTCAGGATTGCTGTGGTAACAGGAGGGAACAAAGGTATAGGACTAGAGATATGTAAGAAACTCGCTTTAAATGGGGTATTTGTCATTCTAACTGCAAGAGATGAGAATAGAGGCAAGGAGGCAGTAGAGAAGCTTACTAGAGATTACAATCTCACAAATCTAATCTTTCATGAGCTGGATGTCGCCGATCATTCGAGCATTGACACTTTAGCTGGTTTTGTCAAAAACCAGTATGGAAAATTAGATATTCTGGTAATTAATCTGCATATTTTTGTTTACTAGAGAACACAACTAAATGATGTGCATTTACTAATAAATTTTGTTAACAGGTGAATAATGCGGCAATCGGAGGATTTGTTTTCGCAATGCCAATTGACGAAAAGGTACACTAATAACAGGTGGTAATGAAAAATGAGAATTCATTTTTATGAGGTCACTTTTAAGTTTTAACTGGTATTTATTTATTTATTATTTATATTTGTTATTTATTGTTTTGAAAGATGCTTTTTGTTATTTGTGTACAGCTTCCACAATCAGAGAGAGCAGCAATTCTGGAAAGAAACCTACGAGAAAGCTATAATGGAGCTCTTGATTGCTTTAAAACAAACTATTATGGAGTTAAGAACATGATGGAAATATTTTTACCTCTTCTACAATTATCCAATTTTGGGAGAATAGTGAATGTCTCGACTACATTGGCACAACTAAAGGTAAATAAAATCTTTCAAAATTCAAACTACATGAGAGAATCTAGTGATTGTTGTAAATTTGTAATGCAGCATATTCTGCAGATGCTATTTTTCTGGTGCTAGTGCTGCTGTTTTGTTGTTTTCAAAATTTATCAAGATCACCACCACCGTCATTACTAAAAGAAACACACTTGTAATTTACAGAATCTGAACGATGAAAAGCTCAGGAAAGAATTCATGGACATTGACAACCTAACTGTGGAGAGGATCGATGATCTCGCAAAATCTTTCTTGGATTCAGTCAAAGGAAATACAGTGGAGGAAAATAAATGGACATCTCGATTCCAAGTGTACACCGCATCGAAGATTTTAATGAATGCCTACACGAGAATAATTATGAAGAGTTATCCGAGTATAATGATTAATTGCGTCAATCCAGGCCACGTCAAAACCGACTTGAATTTCAACACTGGCCTGCTAACAGTGAGTGAAGGTGCTGAAGGCCCGGTGATGGTTGCTTTGGCTGAAGGATTTACCACCGGCCAATTCTACGATCAGACTCGAATCTCCACATTTTAGTTAATAATATTATGTTTAGGCTTACTTTCTCTTAATAAAAAAATTAAAAGCTTTTTTTTTGCCCATTACAAAATTTCTTTGAACTTCTGTGTATCAGATTTTCAGGGTGTAATTGACTCAATAAGCTTATGCAGCCCTCAAGTATTTTTGCATCTTTCATCAAACTCCCCCTATGTATTTATTATTTATTACATAGCTTATTCAAAAGGCAGGAATAAGGAGAGGGTTGTGATAGATTTTACGATTTGAATGGAGAAGTGGAGGCCAGCCAATCAGATATATCAAGTAAGGAAATCTGAATGATATCTTTTAGCCACACAAATCTCAGTATCGATACAAGTGTTATTTACTCGAATAAAGATACACCAAAAGTGAATTCCAAAATTCAAAAGGCAAAAGGGGAAAAATGAATCAGTGTTCTTACAATTTGAACAATTGATTGAGTCAGATCTTGCAATAAGCAAGAAACCCAATAGACTAATAAATATCTAAAAATTATATATCAGCCCATGTAGTCAGATCGAGCCAGATAATTGTGTCAGGAACTAAGCCTCTGCCATATAGAAAGCAATTTAGGCCTCCTCTTGTGTTGGTTCTTGTGTTGGTTCTTGTGTTGCTTCCTGTGTTGTTTCTTGGTTTGTGTTTTTCTTAGTGGCATCGATGACATGGTTGTAACTGCCTTTCTCCCTGAACAGTTGTTGAAAGTGTATCTTGCAGTACAAAATTCCGTGAAGTGCCGCATAGTTAGAGGTGGTCAGGAGGCACCCGCTGTGAGCACACCTGAAACAGGTCTTGTGGTACGACTCGCCTTCCACAGTCAACTGTTTGCGTAATTGATTACAAAAAGTTGCTTAATTCAGAACCGGTACTGAACAGTTAGGTAAAAAATATTTAGATGTTCCAATAAATACGCATCCATCTGGTGCGGTCAACAATTAATGGATTCTTAGTCTGATAACCGGAAAATATCAATTGATTGGCATACATTTCTAAATGTATCCTGCAAATAACTTAATTATCAGACCAGAACTAATAAATATGTAGAATGATAACCCAAACTTATCTGCACCGACTGTTACTATACTGGTTTACCTTTTACATGCTATTTTAATTTTTACTTGAGAATCAGAATTATTAGTGTATTACCTTTTCAAGGGGGTAGACGGTCTTCTTGCAGGTGGCACATTTGTCCTGAGTCCCAGAGAACATCAAGGAGACTTTGCTTGGAGTTCTTGACTGTTTAATCACAATTTGTAAATTGAGGTCATAAATTTAACATTGCTATTTATACCAATTTCATATATACATTTACAAGTTGCTTACCAGGTCACTCTGCTTGTCGCCAGATTTTGAACCTAGAGATTAGACACATCACACAAGTAAACATGAACAATTCAGATGTTGCTATAAATTACAACTTAAAGAGTTGATATGTGCCAGATTTCACATAAAGGATGAAAAAAACACCAGAATATACTTTGGGTGCACTAAAGAAAATTATGAACCTGCTGGAAATTTCTTAGTAAAAGAGCCTGTCTCCTTGAATAGCTGCTCAAAGTGAGGCTTGCAATAAAGGATGCCTTCCATGGAAGAGTAACTACACATCTGTGAACAATTAATACCAAATACAAATTAAAAAGTTGATAAAAAGAGGCAATCACCTTTAAACTCTAAAATGGACATTGTTTTCTCAAATTCTTTCAGGTTTGTTGTTAGCATATTTTTTATATGAACATTATAATTCATGCAATTGAAAATATAATCAGGATAAATGACACAATTTTTGTTTTATTATTCAATTATTTATCCTAAATTGTGATTAGAAATATAGTTATTTCATTTGCTATACATTTGTCTACATATCAGATACTTTCTGATGTTAAATTCAGCATATGCCAGAAT
Organism: Eleocharis quinqueflora; assembly: GCA_964058865.1. NCBI lineage: Eukaryota > Viridiplantae > Streptophyta > Magnoliopsida > Poales > Cyperaceae > Eleocharis > Eleocharis quinqueflora. Next base: position 11,145 of record CAXKVX010004716.1, read on the forward strand.
GTATCATTTAAATCATAATAATCAGTTGGTTCTAGGTTATCTATCTAGCAATTCAATAGAGTTGGATCCTCGTCTCAATCTGAAAGAATCAGTTTTCTAATATGTTTTTGGTTGTTCTCTAGGCAGCTTATATCATCCATACAGAGCGCTTTGATCTAAAATTTGAACTCAGTCTTGAACAGTTGCTAGCAAATAAACAGTAAAAGAAATCATATCAGGTTTCAAAATTCTGAAAAAGTAATTGCGAAAAAGAGTCGTTTCTTCGTAAATTTTTGTCCCATTGGTTCACTACAGTTTCTAAAAAAATCATGCTCAACTTGTAAAGCCATTGAATACCTCCATTTTTCTATACAAAATAAAATATCTTACTAGGAACTTGGGTAAAGATTTGTAAACCTCCTATTGGCCAATGGTTCACTTATTTTGTTTCGATTTACCAGCTTCAGTATCATATAGGACAATTCAGGTACCACTCTACATTTTGTAATGAACCAATAATTAAGTTCTAGGATTATCAGTTTCTTTCTTAAAAGAACAAACAAACAAATTGCGTTAATAATGAGAGACATACAGAGAGAGTCCCCTTGCAATGGCTGCACTTGAAGCATGTCTTGTGATACGGGACACCATCGGCCGACAGGAGGTCGATGAAATGCACGGTCTTGTCACATGCCTTGCATTTATCCTGAGTTCCGCTGAAAGACATTGTTGATCAATTACACTATTTCAAGTTTAAGCTATCAAATTGATTTGCAAAGAGATCCTGGAAGGTGTTACGTAGCGTTATAAATCGAAAACACGAAATGGGGGATAAGATTTGGTGGTAAAGAAATGGGAGTTGAGGAGTAAATGTAGGAGGTCGTGAGCTTCAAATTATACAAACCAATGGTCAAATGCCCACAATTAGAAATTTATGAACTTATTATATCTACGTTTACTGTCTGCATGCAAAATCTGTTAACTAATAACTATTGATAGTTTCATACTTGATAAAAGATATGATAACTGATTACAACTCAGAGAAAAATGTTTGCTGTCACTCGACTTTATCCAAAATTTGCTCCCATTGCTAATGAGAAAATGAAATCATTGGTTTAGTTGAGAATCATCTGGTACCAGTACCACCAAAACGAGCCCCAAATCCCAATCACAGAAGCCAGTGTGATAGAATTGAATTATGGGTCTTATTATTCTGGTGTAGAATTGCTGATAGTATTAATTAAGACCCAGTTCAGATAAAAGCGAATTGCAAAGGCCTGGCTCGCCAGTTATTCAGGGAAAAGTGTCTTTAGTACTATACAAAATTGGTCAACTCTACATAGAAGGAGGATCATTAGACTTAACATTTCATAATGTTCCTAGCTGCTCTTCGAAATGGATGCATTATTATTTTCAAAAAAAGAAAAGAAATGGATGCATTATATGTGTATATTTCTTAATGAAATAACTATGTAGTTTATGTAATGGGTATTATATTTGATCAAAGTATTCCGACTTTTATATGATTATCTCAAACTATGAGGGTATACCAGAGGATACAATCTCTCATTGAACTCTTACACTCTAAAAACCCCGGATCCAAAATTTTCATCAGAGAGGTTTAAGATTTACGATTTGTTTCTAGGAAGATTCGAAATGATGTATAGTCTAAAAAAATTCAAATACATGATCATTTAAAAAAAATTCAAATACATAATTTTTTTTGAAATGATCATTCGAAATGATGTACACCTTTGTGATCTCATTCCACTCGAGGTTGTAAGATGAAATATGTAGTAAACGGTTTACTGAATAAGCATAATTGAAAAATGTTCCTGTTTATATAAAATTTTTGTAATGAAGCATCATTACTAAGATTCAAGTAACTCAATAATACATTTATATCAGAAAATTTTAAATTTTCAAAATTTATCATTTATGAATTATTTTTATATTTCTAATAATTTTAATGATCATATTTGAGATGCGAATCAAAATATTGAGCTAGACTTTTCAATAACAAAATATCCATGAAAATATTTGTAAGGTGTATTATGTTGAACGGTTTGTATTGTCTTTTTAAACTTAAATTTTTTTGGTAATAGTTAAAGAGTCGATGCCCTTGAATATTTAAGTTGACCTAAAGATTCTCAATGACATTTGACTTTCATTGAATTTCGAACATGCAATTGTTATTTTGATAATAGAGATGAAGGTTTAAAATGATTGCGGAAGTATTTAACAATTTCAAATACTACTTTATAATCTTAATCATCTAGCTAAGTCAAGCAAGCAAATAATAATATAGTTCAACAATTCAAGCAAAGAGAAGTAAGAGAGAGTGAGAGCAAGAAAACACAAGATGTAACGTGATTCGGCTTATCAAACAAGCCTACATACAGGAGACCTCCAGATCTAAAAGACCTTTCGGGTTCGAATACACTAAATCACAAATGTTTTATAAAAAAAGAGCCTATCCAAAAGACTCCAAACCCTTGCAAGTGGCACCACCACTCTACAAGGTAACGGTCTTGGTTCACAACACAATTCAAGACAAGAATGATATACTTGACAACACAATGTAGATCATCAAACAAAACTATTATAAGTTATCACGAATCGACAATTAGAAAATAGCTATCATAATCACTCTCTCATGTTTGGATGCTGGAAAGAGAAGGCTTTAGTGCTAGTTCTGATGCTCTTTGAGTGCTTGTGAACTTGGGGGATTATTTTCTTCTTTTCCTGGCGCGTAGGTACCAAGTTTATATAGGCATAACACTTCTTGAACTATTGAAATCTTGATCAGGACTGCTTTCATTACAAAAATATCCAACCCGTTATGAAACTCATTGTGACAGATCTGCACATTTCTAGAAGTGCCCTTGTCTGCCTCTCTGACTGACTATCGGGCCCATCTCTTCAGTAATCCGTTGTGACCATGAGAAACCCATTATGACGGGTTGGCAACCCGTTGTGATGGATTTGCTTGCGTTATTGTAATGCAAGTCTCTGCCAAATGGCTCTTTTACACTGTCTTTTGACATCTTCTCCTTAGGTATCTATTACAATGCCATAAGGATTCGTTGTGATGGGTTGGTGATCTATTGTGACAGTGTTGGCATCTAAAAATGTACCAATTATTAGCCTGCAAATAAGAAGAAAACAAAGCAAGAAATAAGCATACAAATGAGCAACCAAAGGGGATCAAATAACTAGCCAATCCAACTTTTAAGAAAATCATAGTTCTATGTGCAAAAGTGCCAACATGTCATGATGTGTTTTATAATCATGCATATGCTCATAGTGAGTTGTAATTTGGATAAAAAGATCAAACAAGTTTCACAAAGCATATGATTCAATCAAATAGATATTAAATCATATATTTTACTACATGACTCTCCCTCAATATAATACTCAAAAGAAAATCAAATTGGAAAAGTCTTGTGATTCTCTATCGAATTGGGAACTATATTCTTTTCATTTCTAAGACAACAAAAACGATCTTTATGTCAAAATTTCAAACAAGATGAAAAAATAGTCTTTGAGTTAATGTTGCTATGATCATAGTCAATTTTGTTCTTAGGTCTCCAATAGGTGATCCTTGATCTAAATTTATCATTATAGTTGTTTACCTCATTTCTAGGATGATAATATGGTTGGTAGACATCATTGTATCTCTTTCTTTGAAAAAATTGCTATTAAATTTCTTGTAATCAATTTGCACATTTCTAGGGTTATATCTTCTTTGAAAAGCACCTTTATACATTTTTCCTTTGAAAATTATTACCAAATTTCTTATTATCATTTAGCACATGGAATCTACCATATCAATCTCTAACATAAAGCTTTGATGGTTGAACTTTATGATCGTTGGTAATCTTATAATCATTTCTAACTCTAGATTTTTTTGCCATATTTCTAGAATTGTGTTTAGTGAACTTGATTTTATTAGTGTATCTCTTGTTATACATATAGGCATGATTTTTAGCTTGAATTGGTTTGTCATTTTACTTAGGTTGCTTTTCTATTGTAGAAGGTTGGTCCTTTACAAATTCAAGTTTGGTTTTGTCATGAGGACCTTGACCAAAATACAACTTGTCATAGTCAATTTTAGTGCTATTGTTTGATGGTTTAACAAATTTAAAAAAATTTGAATCCCAAGGATATGCTTTTGTTAATTATATTTCTTTAGCTAAATTGAATTTGGTCTCAAAGTCTTTA
>CAXKVX010004717.1:0-24182 GCA_964058865.1 Eleocharis quinqueflora
GTATAATATAAACTAAACTAAGATTACAATTGCAATGTTACATGTGTGAAGAAGCTTTACATTACAATATAAAAGGACGAAAACTTGATTGTCAACCAAGAAATCCAAACTGAGAGAGGAATCGTACTGATCAAGAAACAGGCGGCTGTTAAAGAAATCAAATCAAATGTCACGCAAAACTTGTATTATTAAATTCTTAGTGTCATGCATGTCGGTGCAGGTGCTTATTAATTAATTTGTTGGGTTTTTCTGTTGATAACATAACATCAACAGAGCACAGAGGTGAGAGGGAGAACATATCTAAGGCCCACCTAGTAGCAAAGTCAAGATACATCAAAAGAGGAATGCAAATTAGTCGACTCTTCTCTTCGTTCAAAAACTTAAAATCCAACTCCAAAACCCAAACAGACAAGACAACATGTTGCACCTCTTCTTCATTGCTAAAATTCACAGACACTAATTGCAGTAAATGACTGTTAACTGATTGCTTAGTTCTCCTTAGCCATCCATTCGTTTCAGTAAGACAATGCTATATGCTAAGTTAACAGTAAAACATCTAACACTTTTCCTAAGATCTTGTATTTTAGTATCTTTTCATTTTATTAGCAAATTAACATACATTTTTTTTCTTGAAAAAGCTTAGCCTTGAGCTGTTCGCTATATCAACTGTTTGAAATCTTGTGCCATCCAACTCTCAGCACACGAGCTCGAAATCCATTGAAAGCAAAACCCTCGCACCCCTCTCAAAAATTCTTGTGCCATCCAGATTAATTCCTCAATATGTTATACAAATAATGCAATTAAGAAAAACAAGACTGGTAACAAAGGACTGAGCCTAATTACTACAAAAATATATAATATAATTCAGTTAGAAACAAATGACAAAAGAAATAGGAAAAGAAGAGTCCTACAATAATCTCTCTTCTTTTACCCCCATCTTCTATTTTCCTCAAGTGGTACTGTGAGTGCACAACATGTAATGCAACACCATTGTATGAACAAAAGACCCATGATTGGCCAGCCTACATTCTGACCTCACTTCAACTAATTACACTATTTATATCTCAATCCAAATTCCCCTATCTTCACAGTCTACCTGCGCCAAACAAAAAGAACCCCTCCATAGGACCAGCCAAAAAATTATCAGAACAAAACCAATTAAAGAAAATCATGCAATTCCTATTTCTGGCATGAATTGGCACCAGATTTCCACTCCTTCAAAAGCTGATTCATTAACTTCTGAAACCTCTCAGCCTGGGGACCGGATCTGACAGTGTTCAAATTTCCCCACTGGGTACATGGATCCCGCCACAACCTCCTCGTACCCGTGCACCATTCACCTGGTGTAACCCTATTCCGCCATTTACCCAAAATCCGCCTGTCTATTATGTCCAATACTGCATCATTTTCCTTGAATTTGCGGGCAAAGGGTACCCCACTCCCAATCATTGCTTCGAAATCTGTGCTGGTGAGGAAGTGTGGCTCCATCTGAGGAGGATCATCCCAGACAGTGTAGCGCAGGTCGTTGTTGACAGTTGTGTTGCTATAAACTGAGTTGCATATGACTGAGTGAAAATAGCCTTCTTGCGAGAGGATTACATTTGTGAAGTATAGGAGAAGGGTTCGTGGTAGGTTTTCATAGCCTACTGTGCAATATTCTATGAATTGCCGACTTAGTATTACCCACGGAGAACCTGTTTATTTACATAATAAAGAAATATTTTCATTAGTTCTATTAAATAATAATAAGGATAAATGAGCTTCTTGGAAGCGTCAAACAATAACATGTCAAGGGGCTGAGGAAAAGAGGAAGAAGTGGGGTCATTGACCCCAGTGGAAATTCAAAATTGTATGTAAATTTTGTGAACTTCGCAAAAGATGTTATTCAATATATCCAAATTGTACATTCTTTTTACAGAACCCAATAAATAACATCATTCCGCACTGTACGTACTCTCCATAAAATGAAAATACAGAGCTTGATCTTCAGCACATTTAGCTTTGTTTATTAAAATACTAAAACTTCAGAGGCATATGATACGTCATTTTGAACATTCACTTGATTTTTACCGTTGAAGTACCCAAACTAACCCTATCTTCTTCCTCAGTTTATATAGAAGAAAACGGAGTTTGAGGCCATTACAGCACCTTTTGAATATTAGAAGTTAGTTGACCCCTTAATAACATTTACAAACAACACACAGTAGTAGCAGAAGTAGGAAAATAATAACAACAATATTAATAATTGATAGTAAGAAGAACAACAGAAACAAGAGAAGAATCCAAGAACCGTACAAAGGAAGGGAATCAGTACCAGTAAAGAATCTGAATGCATCAGGAGTGGCACGCTTTTCAGAAGCCTGGAAGTATTGCTTTCGACCTGCCAAGTAAATACCAGCATCCACTATGATTGGCTGCACCCTCTGTTGCCTAGATTCAGACATTTATCAAACACATTAGATGAAAAGGCACACAACTTCGTTATAAACACACCGTCTAAATATTTGTATTTTTAATGTTTCTGCACCTTTCATTGTTCTAATGAATGAGATTCAGAAAAAGTATTGAGCTCTCAGTCTAAAGAACAGTAAATTTCGAAGTATCAAAACCGGGTTGTTATTGCAAATTAATTGATTGGTCTAGACAAGGAAAAGGACGGAAGGTTTTTTTGCAAATGAAATCCAACATTCCAACTTTTTACCGAACTTGCAAATAGGCCCCCCGCCAATTACTGTATGCACAATTTAGACCCATCCATATATATTGGCTGGCATTGCCAAGGAAACCCAACTGCTCAACCAATATTTTGGTTTTTTTTTCCAGAGTGGTTCAAAATCATGAATATTTTAAAAAAGATTCAAATTATAAGCTTATTTTACTGAATTTTTTTTCTAATTACATGGTTAATTTTGAAACTTTTTTTCCAGGGTGGGTCAGCTGACCCACAATGAGCCTTAGTGGCTCCGCCCCTGGGTAAAATGGAACTTCAGATATAACTGCACTACCACCTTAGTTTCTAAATTCATACAACTCAATGTCCCCTATGAACTAAACTTTTCATTTGTGTGCTTGATTTCTGATGTATGGCTTAGGAAACAAAATATTACTAAAGTTGGGCTGAATGGCCCATTTCTAACCACGTGCTTGTAGCACATCACACTAAATTAAAAACTAAAAACGTGTTGCAAATATCTCAAACTGTGTTTGGTATTTTTACAAATCTAGATGTCATTTGCAAATAGCTAGATCAAGCGTGTTTGCTTAAACTTATAAGAGAGTTAAGATGTCATACTCTTTCCAGCTAATATCACTAGTATGGTCGATGAAGTTAATATGTCTTGGCACAGACGAAAAAACATGAATCAGATCTACAAACAAAGGTAAATAATATTCATAAACCATATTAGATCAAGTGTGCCATTGTCTTACTAGTCTATCTCACTCAGAACTAAGGTTTACAGAACGATAATGTCAAAATTTAATATAGACCAAAGCATGATCCCGAAAGAAAGATTTGGGGACTGAGTCACCAAAAGGGGAATGAATAAAGGATCAGTTCATCTGGCTTGGTACCAGCATTCCCAGTATGTTAATTGCCTTTGTCTATACATTTCCATTATATTTGATTTCTTCTTCTCAATTCAAAATTCATTTGAACTGCTCCAAGTTATTATAATCTAGTATTGCTTTTATATAAATTCAATACATCATATGAGAATCTCAATAGAGTTATGCATATGTAGGTCAAAGTCTAATGTACTACAAAAACCAGCTTTAGGGATTAAATAAGATTCCAACTTTTTTTTAAGAAAAGAAAACCTTTCCAGCAACTTTAGAAAAGAGGGATTCAATAAGATTCATAAGACCCCAATTCTCACCAATCATAATTAAATAATATTTACAGAAGAGTGGGGTCCCAACTATCATCCAAATTTTGCCCTCTACACTGTTAAACTTGAATTGGTTTGTTCGTCAAAAATAGAATTCAACCCATAAGCATGTGGATCAGCTTGTTCCCTAGGCTATTTACATGGTTTTCAGATAAATGAAGTAAACTACATTCAGAAAATTAACAATGAATATTAGAATGTACCATCTTGAGTGAAAAGGGGGTAATCATCTGCGGTCAAAGTAACAAACCAATCCCAGTCATGATCCATTCTGAGCATTGCTGCTGCAGCCCCCAGTGTAGCAGCCAATCCTGACGAACCCATGGGGGTCCCCGCTGATGGCGTTCCCACAACATCGACATTCCCAAAGGCCATGGAGGCGGGTAGGACCCGCTGAACTGCCTGAGCCAACTTGAGCCGTTCTTTATCTGACGCATTGGCTGAAAGGTACAAGAGGTAGCGGTTCCTTGGATGGTAGAGTGCAAGTAGGAGGCGCAGTAATCGGGCAGAATCAGAGTGGTGGCCGGATAGGAGATACGCAAAGGAAGGGGGGTGAGAGGGCCCGCGGAGGAATGGAGGTGAGGATGATTGCAAGTACAGGACGGAGGTACTGGAATCAGAGTAGGTTGACAGGAACAGGAATATTGAGATGAAAGAAAGTAAGATTACCGGGAAAAGAAGTTTCTCTGCTCGAGACAAGGCTGACGACGATTGAGATGGGGCCATGAAATTGAAGCTAAAAAGGTGGAAAATGGAAAATTGAGGGATGTAGCTAGGGATGTTGATGGTGCCCAGCGAAGTGGATTTCACAACAATTCGGTACACGCGATCTTGCAGAATTGGTGGCAAACGAAAAGATAAATTAGCTAAAGAGGCTACAACGCCACCCAATTTTACTGCTCAAATGGAAATAGGGAGGAAGATTTCGTTTTCCTCCTGGTTCCTGAACGGAGAGGTTTGAACTTTGAACGGAGAGATAGATAAATGCAGCTTTTACTTTTAAACTCCCAAGCAAAAATGGGAAATACAAGGGATCAAGTCTCCCCAATTACGAAGAGATCAAGATCCGCAAAGCCCCTTCCTTTCTTTATCCCTTCTTACCTTTTTGTTTCGTTGTAACCTTTGAGTGTGCTCGAATCAATGGTAAAGAAACTTGAAAACCTGTTCAACGACGCTTTGGGGGCTCCATTGATATCGAACTGGAGAAAATGGAGATCTCTCTATCCCTCGATGCGCGAGGTTAGAAGCTGGTGCGCTCTCTCTCTCTCGTCTCTCGTCTCTCTCTCTCGTCTCTATCTCTGCTCTCTTCTCTCTCTCTCTCTCTCTCTCTCTCTCAAGAGTCAAGAGGATGATTCCAACAATATCAACTGGGCAAATAATTGGAAAAGAAAAACTGGAGAGTTATAAGTTATACCAATAGCAAATAATTCGATGGAAGAAAATTGTAGACGACACGCAGTTGAATTGAAAAATGGAAGCTGCGTCCTGCGTGGTTGGTTGTGAGAACTGAGAAGTGTGGTTTAGTCTCCGTTAATCTCAAACAGGAAGGTACCAGTGAGAAGTAATCAATCAATTAATGATGTCGTACTTCTTCCTAAAGAAACGGCAACGGCAACGGCAACGGCAACGGCAACGGGGAAGATGGGGGAGTCAAAACAATAATAATTAGTAAACAATTTATGCATAATAATGATCTTTATTTTATAAATCAGCTTCTTATACATACATAATAAAGCAGGAAGCAGGCGATCAAGGTTGAGAGAGCCAGCTCAACTAATTGGATTGGAGTACGTGCTTTGCATTAGTTTATGTTACTTGTAATATCAATATATCAATATCTAAATATATAGGCATTGCCATAAGAAAACACTGCTTCGAAGCTACATCTGCGAGCCACACCCCACAGAAGCAACCATCTTTATTTATTATTTATCTATTTATATAAAGCAAATAGGTCACTCCCATTACATTTATTTGTACTCAATTTTCTCATAGTTTCTTTATGTTTCTTTTTATTTTGCTTATTTATAAACTTGATGCTCACAGTGAAAAAACAAAAAATACACACAAATGATGCCAGATGAAAAAAAGATGGTAATCTGAATAAAATTGACCAAATAATTATTTATAATGAATAGTTAATAAGCCTTATTGATTTTTTATTATAACTTTTTAACTTTTTTTAACTATTACATGCTGCAAATAAGCCATCAATTATATTATTATAATCAGGCCACTCATCAGACGGCGGAGGCAGAAGTTTCTCAAATGAGGTTCACTAACTTTTTAAAATAAATAATATTATATTAAATTAAAAAAATATATCCATACACTATGTATCGCAGCAAACATTCATACATCTATATATTTTTTTTCAGAAGATAGATAATAAAGGCACAAACCCTAATCTAAATAATCAATACGAATTCATTTTAAAAATAATCGTATATGTTCAATAACACATATGATTATAAAGGCACAACCAACGGCCCACATCGGCTCGTCCATAGACCCGGTCATATCCGGTCCACCATGACACTGAGTCGGGCGGGTATAGTGATTGAACCGGGTAGTCATGTGAGGGCCGATGAGCCAACGGGCCAAACTGCCGTCCCTACATATGCCATCCCAATTGCAGAAATACCTAATAGAGATGAATGGATAGATAGCGTTTTAGGTTATAAAAGTGTGCCACCTATCATAACAATACCACCGGGTACGCCGAAAAAAATAGGATAAAATTGTCAGATAAAATGAGGAAGAAGAAATCGAGAAAATGCTCACGATGTGTCTTGTTGGGTCACCACAAGAATACATGCAAAAAAATTGTTACCCTGAACCATGACGAAGGTGTCTGTCAAGATGGATTAACTGCAGAAGGATCAAATGCTGGCAAAAGATTTTAACATCGTACTTACTGATGAAGGAATCATTTAAATTAATTGCTTATTTTGGAGTAAGTTTTATGTGGTTTTATTACCCGACTACAACAATATAATGTTTATATATATGTATTCAAGCTTCTGGAGGAAGAAAACTACTAGTTGCCCATCTATTTTTTATAGCAATTTATAATTGATAAGGGTTATATGAAAACTACTAGTTGCCCATCTATTTTTCTTCTTCTTCGGAATCAAAGGCAAGCAAGCAGACAAGCAGTGCAATTCTACTATTACAGACTATGATTCTACAAGAGAGAAAGAGCAAGGCACTACCATTACCAAACATGCTCATTAGTCAATAAACACAAAGCTAGCATGAAATATCATTTGGTACCATTTTAATTTCTCATACAAAGTAGCATGTGAAAACCTCAAGCTGGAGGTGCATCAACCATTTCATGCTCAACAGGAGCTGTTTGAACAGGGTAGTACTTGTAATGGAGCTCTGACACATCGTGAGCATAGGTTGTACTTTTGGGAATTGGAGTTGGAGGAATGAAACAAATATAGCGATGAATGAGTCGTAATGGAAAAGGAAAAGAAAATATGTTTTGGTAGATGAGAGAAGGTAAAGCCGTAAAGGGATGAGATTTGAAGAGATACATCGGCGCAACCAGCAGGGAGGTGGAAGGAAGGGGGTGCAAGGAGCTGATCCGCCCCGAGGTGATCTAGGCCGTTCATCGCGGAAGGAACGGCTGCAGCGAAGGATTCGAGGCCACTTGTGTCGAGCTTCATTGCGGTTGGTTTCCGTGGGAGATGAGAGGAGAGGAGAGGAGAGGAGAGGAGAGAGGAGAGATTGATGGAGGCTTGGGAACAAAGAAAAGGAATGCGATTCTCATCCTCTGCTCGTACAAATTACATTCATTAATACACAGACGAAACAATTTGGGCCGAGTGGGCCGATCTGAACCGGCCTTCTATTGAGAGGAGAGGAGAGGAGAGGATATGAATAGTTTGTTTACTTAACATAAGTCCCAGTTGGTTGAATTTGTATTTACGCCATTAATGCTTTGTCAGACTTTGTTAAAAAACCAATTGATTTGGTTTTTGATTGATTTCTATTTTGGGTTGTAGCTATAACTCTTTTGGGTCTCTTATCGAATAAATGTTTTATATACTCTTTTCAACGTTCTCAGTTTAGTTCGTAAACCATTTATTTTGAAACTATTTTAAAAAAGAGTTGTATTGTAAGTAATGGAAAGCGTATTTAATTTTCTGACGACAAATGCGGTGGTGATACAAATATATAGTCTCCATTACATTACAATTAGTTGGAAATTAAGTCTGCTAGCTTGCATGCCTACCTACTCAATTATTGGCTTTCATGTATGTGTATTCCCTTCGCTTAGCTTGTAACTCCTTGCATATTCAACTAACAATAAACAAGCAAGGAGAGATATATTATTTAACAATTGGAAGTGAGCCCCCATTTCCCATCTTTTAATGCAATGAAAACAAGCCATGTCATGTCATGTGATGAAGAGATCAGTGATATTCTCTCATTGCCTCCCTCCTCTTCTGACAATTACAAACAACCCAATGACTGACATGTTCTCCATCTAAAGATCGATCGATCGATCAGGTCTTATTTAAGCTTGTTCCACACTTGTTGAAGTTATCAGATAAAAGAGAAAAATGAGAGCTAATGGAGAGAGGAGCAAGTATGCGCATGTGGGTCGAATTTCTCGGTACGAGTCGCAGAGATTTCGCATTGTATTGATTACAATGGGTTGCTTCTTGATGACTGTGACATCTATTTTATCTACAAAGCCGGGGGCAGTTTCCATCCAAAACAGTAAGTAAAGTTCATTTGTCTCTCTGGTTTTTTTTTTTTTATTGATGTATATATTATAGCAAAATTGGATGAAGCAGAGAGCTTGTTCCCTACACCCAAGTCCAAGTCTCCAGATGTTGGTAATGCATTAATATATATATACCACATTGCCACTTTCTCGCATGTCTTCCTTTTCACTTTCAGCTATTGCTTGATTTTTTTTCCCTAAACTGTCTCCAAAGAGTTCCTATTCCAGCTTATAGGCCCCTAAAGTAGATGGTTGATAAAAGCTTAGTTCATGCAACTCCTTTTGCCGTCCAGTTTAGAAATCGCAAAAGCAAAGTTGATAACTTCCACAATCAATACAGAGAAATTTGATGCACAATTTGTACCTTCAGTGTTTATAAAGAAATTATGTCGAACCTTTTTCTTTGTCTAGGTGAATCTGAGATGGTGGTTGCAGAGGATTCACAACATCATTTTAATCTCCAGACAACTCTAATTGATGGCATGAATACAGGGGAGAAGAAAACTGAAGATACTGCATTTGGTAAATATAAAAAAATACAAATTTAAACTGTGTTTATGGTTCAAGGAAATTTGGAAATATCTGCATTTTAACTCAGTAATTACATGATATTTTTCAGGAAATGAGGAGACTAAAGAGGAAAATAGTGAAGATGACAAAACAAAACCAGTTCAAATCCCTACACTTCTGGATCACTTCAAAAAAAATCACTTGGAAATTAAACCTATAGATTTAGATCAATCAGGTAAAATGCCATGTTCTTTTTTAGTACATAAATGGATGAATCCACACAGAATTACTATAACCTTACATTTGATTCTGAAAATTAACTTTGCATTTGATTCTTTTCAGGTAATGGAGATGAGACAAATAATTATAATGAAAAGGCCAAAAGAATAGAAGTGATCCCGACTGTCTCTGATCACTTTGACAAAGATCCTGGAGCTAAACAAACACTAGAATCTGAGCAATCAAGTATGATGTACCCATTTTTTCTTTTTAATTCCATTTTTATTTGGGTGTGCAATGGGGCTTTTTATGGAAGGTACGCAGCATTTATGAAAAAAGGCATAAAAACATTTTATTGTTTAAAAAACACATACTCACGGAACTATATATAAACACACCAGAAAACAAGTACATGTAGGAATTATGTTTTTCATTACTTTCTTAGCATCTTTTGGCAGGCAGTGAAAAGTTCGCCGATCAATGGTTTGTGACTAATCCACACAAAACTGAAGAAAGATCAACTTCCTTTCAGGGTGGTATGTCAACGACGAACTTTCAGTTGAAATATAAAATAATTGCTGGAAAAAGCAACTGATATAATCCTTCCCTTTATGTTCTCTGATCTTGTAGGTCTACAGTGTGATTTTACTGACTTCAGATCTGATACATGCAATTTAGAAGGAGATATAAGAATCCATGCTAATTCGTCAACAGTCTATTTTGTCGATCCTACTGGCTCTTCAAACCAATTCTTCAAAATCAGACCATACCCTAGGAAGGGGGATGAAATGTGCTATCAACGCGTAGTGGAGTTCAATGTGACATCGCGAAAAGAGGCCCCTCAATGTTCGGAGAGCTCTGATGTACCCGCAATTTTGTTCTCTATCGGAGGTCATACAGGCAACATTTTTCATGATTTTACAGATGTGATTATGCCTTTGTTCACCGCCTCTCGTCCATTTAATGGTAAAGTTCAATTTCTCATGACGGACACTCAAGCGTGGTGGCTAATCAAATACGATAAGATTCTGAAGGCACTCTCTCACTTCGAACCGATCCAGCTTGGTAATGTCAAATAAGTGTATATTCCTTCATACTTTTTTGTTCCATTAGCTACGTACGTACAGAAATTAAGTTTACATAATTAAGCTGATAGATGTATATATAATTATAATTATATATATGTATTGTGATTTGTTAGATGTTGATGAGGCAAATAATGAAGTGCATTGCTTCAAGCACGTCATAGTTGGTCTTGTAGCCCATCGGGAGCTCATAATCGAGCCGTTGAGAAATCCGCAGCACTACTCAACCCAAAGCTTCACGCGCTTCCTTAGAGAAATCTTGCCCCTGGAAAGAGAAGCAGCGACACGGACACGTCAAGATCTCGGTGAGGCAGCAATGAAGAAACCAAGGATGCTCATCATATCCAGAGCAAGATCAAGGATGATCACAAACCTACCCCAACTTGTTGGGTTAGGTGAAGATGTAGGTTTTGAAGTCTTGGTGAAAGAGACAGACGTGGGCAATGACATAATTCAATTTGCACAAATCATCAACTCATGCGATGTGATGATTGGTGTGCATGGTGCGGGGCTCACTAACGAAATGTTCCTGCCACCTAACGGCACTTTGATCCAAATACTGCCATATGGCAGTCTCGAGTGGATCGGGCAAATGGATTACGGGGACCCGGCTATTGCAATGGGCTTGAACTACATCCAATATGGCATTGCACTGGAGGAGAGCTCCTTGTTGCAGAAATATGGCAGAGATAATGAGATATTAAAGAATCCTACTGCGTTCCACAAGAGGGGCTTTGTGTTTATTCACGAGTTCTTCATGAATGGCCAAAATATCACTCTTAATTTGAATAGGTTTCGGAATGTCTTGATTACAACACGGAATAAGTTGACCTATTAATTACAAATTAAGGCTGTACGCGCGTAGAATCATTCTTTTTTTATTTGTAAAACATTTTCCATTTCTTTATTTTTATCCTCCACTTTGTATAAATTAATGATATAAAATTATATTTCATCATCATCATCATCATCACCACCACCATCACCATCATCATCAATATACATATAACGAATCTTATATAGTTTGTTAAATTGGAACCATTATTATGGGTTCTGTTATTTAGATTAATTTAATTCACTAGGTTGTTGTGGTTATCTGTGTGTTGTTGCTTGTTGGAGGAATAGAGATTAGAGGGGGTTGGTGGGTAGGTGGAGCCGGTTTCGCAAGATAGAGAAGTATTAATTTCGTATTGATTCCAAATTAATGCCATAAAATAAAATAATGTGAATGGTGAATGAAGCTTGGTCACAATTAGTCATATATGATATATGCATGCAAGCTAAGCCTCAATTGGAGCAACATGCATGCATGCAGCTATATCCAACACGTTATCCGAATAATTCGGTTGTTGGCACCAAATATTAAAACAGTACATTAAGATCAGTAAGAAAAATTAAGGAGAGGGACCGGATTGATTCTTTCAACTTATTTCTTTTGGATTTTGTGCAAGGGCCTTTCGACCTTTATACCAAACAGATTTATAGAAAAATAGTAACCAAATTGCACGCATAGTTAGTATTAAGTCATTGTCCTTAAGTGCCACTATGCTTTAATTTGTTTAACTAAATGAATCAACTAAATTAACTTAATTGCACTAGTGCTTTGTTTTTCTAGTATTGAGACTTATAATAACACTAAATATACTTGTACAAAGATTTGTGTGCACAGATCATGATCAACAAAAAGTCAAGATTCTTGAAAGACGCTGCAAAGAGACAAGTACAGGTCTGACTTCTGAGCTTGTGCATTACAAAAAGCCGACCTGATCTCATCAACGTGCCTTTTGCAATTAATTAGGCATCAAAACCAAGAGACCACTAATCAACGAAACTCTGCTCCTTTTCTTAATTTTACTATTTGCAGATTAATCCCTGGAAATTCACTGATTAGTCTAATAGCCTCAGGTTCAGGTCTGAGCTTTGGCTTTGCTCTATTCATCAATTTCCTGCTCATCCTCGCATAAATCACATTGGATGAATATGAATATGAATAATATGCCTCCTCTGACCCGCTAAAGTAGCCGGAGATGCCGCTCAGATAACCCATACAAATCAAATTAAATATAGAGCAAAACTATGGTGCTTGCGCATGCACGTGCTTGCGCAAGCACCATAATCTCACCCTTAAATATATACCAAACTATCATTTTTTTAAAGTTTGTGGTACATCTGCTCTCTGCGCCAAAAAATGGTTGTCCTTCAACTTCACTAGTAAAAAGTGAATGCGCTCCTATTACACCTTACCTTGCAATTACTCCTTGGTTGGCACCTGAAAGAATATTATAAGCGGATCAGAGGTGTTCATATGCTCAACACTTGATATTTACCGAGACGAAACCAAAATACAAAACTGGAACAGAGATTAGGGAACTTATTATTTTTCTTTTCAATAGAAACAAAAGAGTGACATATGCAAAATCAGAACTTCAAAACTATCATAATGAAGAAGGACAATAGAATACCACATAAGATCATGTAATCTAGCACATGGAGATGAGAGAGTATGAATATACAAGGGGTTCATGTCACCTCTCCCCCATACATAAAACATAACAAGCCTATGTTTCTATTTTCTAGAGATTCCTTCACTACAAAATACCCAGATTACTGCCCATTAAAAAATTATTGGGGCACCCATAAATTATTTCTATATTGTGAGGTATCTATAGCTAATTTGTTATGCTTCATCTATGACATCTCACATCCCTCCCTGTCTACCTAATTATATGGAAACAAGTATCTAAAACCCTGGTAAAATTTCAATTTTAGTAGCATGACTTTCTGTAGTTTCAAAAATGGTTATGAAATCCACCCTGAAGCTTCTTGGTATCAACTAATGAGGAACTCTGCCACTGTCTGTGGTTTCAAATATCGTTTTTAGTGACGACGGTATTGCTTGCTGGGTTTGCGGCATTTGAGCATCATAGAGATGTGATCTAAGTCTGGCCCTTGGGCCCCATTTCCCGACCCCGACCAGCCACCTAATAGCCAGTTAAGGGCTTCAGAAGCTGCATCCTTCTCTGCTTGTTTTTTACTCCCACAGGGCTCTCCAACAAATTGCATACCATTAAACTCCACTGTTGACCTAGAAAAAGTAAATGCACATTATAATTTATTGCTTTTCAATTACGTCAAAAAATGTGCATTTCGGTCAAACAAGTACTTCTCATCAAAACAAGTCCTGGTTTTGATGAGGATGAACCTTAGTGGTCATTTCTAATGCACAAGTACAGGTCAGTACCATACCACAACATCTATAGTGTTTATCAGCAGTACCATGGAAATACAGCAAATTTTGCACGTATACTTTTAAGCTGCAAAGAGGCCAGTACTGAGATGCTTTGGCCCTTATACAATATTATATAGTGCATCGTTGGTAAAACCATCTTTAAATATAGGAAATTACCAAAATGAAACTAGAGTATGTTCCTAATATAAAGACTTGCCAGTGGCAGTATGTAAGTTTACCTAAAGAGGCCACTGCTCAGCTGCTTGGTCGTGTACAGAGGGTTATTGTGTCCTGCACGAACAACGAGGATTTGCAATTGGCTCTTTGCATTGTCACCACCACCACATAAACTGGTTGGTAGCGGGTTCTTGCTGTTTGGCCTCTTCATAGCTGGTGTTGCTGCGGGTTTTGGACTCGATTTTGGCCTCTCTTGTCGGGCATAGACAAACCGACCAGTACATGGATCTTCTGTTACCAGCAGACGTATTGCAGATAAGAGTTCCTCCCCAATTCGCTGATCCAATTTAGGGTTTTGGAGCTGCATCGAACAAGTAATACATTTATTTTAAAGAAGAACTAAATTCAACTAGAAGGCAATTTTAGCTACTGAAAATTATCAATATTCAAAGAGAAGGGCAATTTGTGTAATTTTGATGGGTTTGCAAGAAAGGGGAGACTTGGCCTTGTGACCAGGAGGTCACGGGTTCGATTTGTGGAAACAGCCTCTTGCAGAAATGCAAGGAAAGGCTGCGTACAAAGACCACAAAGTGGTCTGACCCTTCCCCGAACCCCGCGCAAGCGGGAGCTACGTGCACCGGGTTACCCTTTTTTTTAAAGGTCTGCAAGTTTAACTATGGCAATGGCTTGCTCATATCTGATATGAGAAATGGCTCGTGTTAGCTTGCTCACATGAACTTTGAGACAGACTGAACTGAACTGATCAGGTCCAATCACAAATGAACAGAACTCCAGCTCCATTGGACTTAAATAAATTCAGCTCAATTTTAATTCAGGCTAATTAAAAAGGGCCTAAATGCCATGGTTTTTATTTTAGCTACAAATCCAAAGCGGATCCAATTTGTTGGACCCATTTTTTATATGAAAATGATTTGGCTCAGGATTGCCCATTTTTAATTCCAGGGTTTCTCTGAATTTGGAAGTTAACACTTAGCAAGTTTCCATACCAAGGCTCAATTCAAGTCCGTAGCATCAATCAATTTCGCCATATCCCCTTTTTCTGAGACTAAAATGCAATTTTTATGTTTCTCTATTTCTTTTCTATTTCTCATATCTCAAGTCTATTTTTTGTGCAATTCATCCTAGCCATCTAAATCACATATAACCAGCGATAATAACCATAACAGTTTAGTTAGAAACCATAATATAACTAATTTCACCTCTACCCTCTGGATTTCTCAATTTATCCATTCCTCCTCCCTGACAACATCACCGTTAAACACCTTAATTTCAGCCTCCACCTCCGCCTCCACAACAACATTGTTGCCAAGCACCAGTATGTCTTTATGTCTTTCCTCCAGAGTTCCATCGCTCTGTTAAGCTCTTCCATGCCTCCACCTCAGACTCCAAACTCAAATCTACACCATTTTGTGTTGCAATAAACCTCCCACTAACCCAACTGGGTTAACTTAAATTTATTCTCTAAGATTGTTTATCAGCTCTGAATTGTCCCAACTGGGCTAGCTTAAATTTATCTCCTAAGATTGTTTGTCAACTCTGAACTGTATTACAATTCTGAACTGGGTCAATTCAATAACATTACGAATTGAACTCATGCTAGTGGGTCTGGCTAACTCAATAGGATGAAATTCTTAAAAGAAGGTGTATTACTTAATTAAAAGAATAAGCACAGTTTAGCAAATAACACCTAGGAGGGAAATTAACAAAAGCACAGCACATTATCATATACGAAGCAATAAGTACTGCAGTACTGACAAATAATACCCACGTCCAGAATCAAATTATTCTTCCCCATCAGACTTTCTTTATCATTGAAAGAGAGAGCAGACAAACACTTACTTTGGATTGAATTATTTCCTCAAGCTCTTTCTTCAGGTGTAAATAAAGTGATGCAAGATCAGGCTTCATAAAGAACTCCAGATAGCCACCCAACATCTTCAAATGCCCATCCTGTAACCCAGATATGGTAGAAAACGTTCTGTACGATCAGAGCGTATTTTTATTCCAAAACACAAACTGCATGAACTGGTACATGTTGCCAAATAATGAACAACTGTTGAGATAGAAAGATAAACATACAAGTGGACCCCGCGAAATGTTGCCACCAAAAAGTAGAAGCACAGAATCCGATACACCAGTGGAGTCTCGTAGAAATACTGAGTTGACCTTCACCTTCTCATTAAATACCAACCATGGATATGGTATTCTCGACTCACGACCATTCACGGAATTCTTTAAACAAATAAATAGAAAATGAAATGTCTGTTAGAGAATATCAACAAAGGTGAAACGAATTAGAGAAGTACTTCCCAATACAACTTGTATACTTACCATATAGAGCATGACTTGCCCGTCCTCCATTGTCTTTAGTGAAATCGATTTCTCCTTGTTCTATACACAGTCACAAAAAAAGGTAAGCAATTAAGTTCTTCAAACAACATAATACTTCATATGATAAGATTGATACATAATATTTCATTGTAAACCAGTGAAGTTGCAAAAGATCACCCAGAATATGTGGCATTCAAACCTTTTGCAGAAAGAAAAGAAATAAATATGAATAAAGCATCTGAACTTGCTTCATTCACTTATCCTCACTCATTCCCTCATTCTTCAGAAGGAAAAAGAAATGTACCACAACAGAAGACACACCAGGGTATAATCCCGCACAAATAACAGCTCGTACAAGGCTCTCATCCCTGCTCCACTGGTTGCACTTATCTAGGGTTCCATCAACAAGGCCAGTGTCCTTCAAGAGAGACAAAAATTGCTTCTTGAGAGAATCAATGGCTCTCAGTGTTTGGAAGGAGAGAAAGTTCTTCCAACAGAAGTCGTATCCGGAACCTTCCATTTTCTCTGCCTCTTTCCATCCTTCATAGGCACGCACCAGCGCAAGGTGGTCACTATAATCACGGCAGGAGAATTGGAGCTTTGCTGACTCTGCTTGCTGCATTTCAGTATACCAATATACATATATGAGAAATATTCTTCTTTTGCCTGACTAAGATTTTGTTAAGACAGGTCAACAATAAGATGATTCTAGTTGCATCACAATTTGAAAATTCCTAGTATCTTTGAAAAACCAACCTAAAAGCAATTCTTACTTCTTTCTTATCAAATGGGACAAGAAATGGATCCCTCACACTAAGGCCAGCAACGATTGTCAGTATTGGGTCAAGGCAATTAAAAATAGCCCCAAATATGAGCATTTTGCCCAACTTCGGCTCAACTGGCAGCATTGCAAGATGCCGACCTGATAAAACAGAAGGAGAAAGTGTCGTATCTAAGAAATAAGGGAGATTTCATTGCCACCCAACAGTAACTGTTAAATGAAATAAGCACCTAAAAGAGTTAGTTCCTCATTTCCATCTAAGGCTCCAATTGTCTTTAAATAGTCGATGGCATTTTGCACCTGCAGAATATAATATCTTTCAGTAACAGCAGCTGTACCAATTATGTCCAACAAACTGCAAATGCATAAAACAATTTTCACATTGCACCAGCAGCAAAATTCGATCTGCTGCATACTAAGTGCCACAACTTATGGGCACCATTTTTCATGCATCTCACTCAGCATGTATAGTTTGGTTCTGGCCTACCAGATCATACTAACACATCACTTCTGCAAGGCAATTTCTCTTTTTATGTTCTGCTGCAGTAAATTCTGGTTTCTTATAGGGACAGAAGAGTACTATGCCTGGCAATAAGTTTTACTGTACAATAAGTAATTAAAGATACTGGTTTCACATAGATGGCATCTGATACCAAAGTAAAGCACATCACCGATAAGGATTCAGGGGATTGTAAAGCCTTTGAGAGAAACTGAGATATGCTTCCAAGACGCAAGCTCTTAATTTGGAGGCAAAGGGATTGAAGAGGTGTCCTTAAAAGCTCCGGAAGTTGGTAATCAGAGAATGAGTCATAAACACACCGAGGGTAGAGGTGGTAGCACTCTCCAGGCTGCACCCGACCTGCTCTTCCTCTCCTCTATATTTTACCAAGCATCACCATCATTAGTTAACAAAAGTTAAAATATAAAATAAAAAATAAAAAAATAATGAGAAACAGAACATGTGCTGGAAAGTGATAACAGTGATAAATAATACTTCTGTACAGATAACAAAGCAGCAAATTTAATATGTAATATACCCGTGGCTTAATATTAATAAAACAGTTCTGTATAGGGATATTACTTGTTTGATAGAAAATAAAAAGGAACAACTTATCAAGTACCTGTTTGGCAGAGGCCTTAGAGATCCAAGTTGGAAGCAAGCATGGAGTATTATTCAAAGCATCATATGATGTCTCCTTAGCCTTCCCACAGTCTACCACAAATACCACATCGTTTATAGTAATGCTGGTCTCAGCCAAATTTGTGGCAAGCACAACTTTTCTGATCCCTTCTTCTGGCCTTTCAAAAATCAATTTCTGCAACCAAGACAGTTACAAGTGAAGGGACAAACAAGTTTGCATAACAGGTCACAAATGGCACTAACATGCTACTGAGCTAAACCACGCATTACCAATATGTTTTAGTTAATAAGATAAAAGTGCAGATCATAATTTTAAGCCTCATTACAGAAAACTAAGGAATCCGATAGTAGAAAAAGAAATTTAAAGGATATAAAAATCTATTGTTACCAAACAAAACCATACAGCTGGTATGAGAATATATGAAGTATCATTTGTATGAAGCATGTCCATATCTGAAAATACCTGTTCTGTGCTGGCCATGGAGCCGTGACAAGCAAGAAGTAAAACCCTAGAAGGATCACCCAAAACTGGATTCGCCTGTAACTGTTCCTTTAGACAATTGATGTCATCCCAGCCGGTCATGAAAACCAAAATAGCACCAGGTTGCACTTTCTGACATATGTAGCACAGAACATTTTCAATTAAATTAAACCCAATTGAGTCTGGGTTCCAGCATGAGAGAGAGTCTCTGGTCCTTGGGCTGTAGTTACTGAAATCAGCAGCTTCTAAAGCATCCTGCCAACATTATTATGGAATAATTGTTTATAGCACTGATAAAAGCCAAGCACTAGTGCATCCCAATCACCATGGTAGGTCTCCAGATAAGTTGAAATCCACAGAATAGGTTTCATCTAACTCATAAAACTTTCATGGACCTTCGGTTTTAAGTCACATATACCTCAGGTAAACACCCACCAAATTTCTTTTCATATCTATGACAAATTAGGTCATTTCATTTTCATCTTAAGTTACATACATGTTAGCGTGCTAGTTAGGAGTTAAAAAGAAACATCTACTCTTTGTATGAAACACGGAGATGGAGGTTGGCACAACCGCTAGAACATTATTTTTAAGTTTACCTCAACAGAAGATGCAATCTGGCTTTTTCTTTTTTTAAATGCTTGAGACTGCCTTTGCATCTTCCAAGACTTATCTTGGCCATAGTCATCAATTTGATTGTAAGGAGTCAATCTGTACCCTGTCATTTCTAGTACATCCTCTAAGTAATGGTTCTTCACTGGATACGTGAAACCCTGAAATTACCATTTGAAAAAAAAACAAGAAGAGGAACAAAATAAATGGCACAGAGTTAGTTAATGAAAGACGTTGTTAGTTTGTTACAAGCAAGGTAAGGCTATAAAGATATTATTACTTACTGGAATGTGGATCATGGGGGCCCCACCAAAATAGGAGGAGAAGAGCCCAGCGTTCAGGGTTGCACTCATCAGTATCAGTCTCAACTCAGGTCGTCTCACGAGCAACTCTCTTAGTACAATCAGCAAAAAATCTGAATGAAATAAGAAGTACCCCTCAGCTCTCCTATAATTCATTCCTAAGATATAATTTAAGATAATACAAAGTAGAGAGAGAGAGAGACCTTCATTCATGCCACGCTCATGTATCTCATCAACTATAACGTGTGTAACACCTTTCAGACTTGGATCAACTAACAACCGCCTTAGGAGAATACCAGTTGTACAGAACAGCAGTCTTGTGTCCCGGCCTTTCATTCCTTCCAATCTCACCTTATAACCCACCTACAAATCCACACAAGTCGAACAAAAATCAATGTATCAACTATAATATGCAGTACATCTGTTGCACACCCACAACCAATATTTTAACATATGGAAGGAGATACTGACCGATTCCCCGATCTTCTCGCCTCTTTCAGTTGCAACCCTCTCAGAAACAGCAATGGCAGAGATTCGCCGTGGCTGGGTACAAATTATGCCGCATGTGGCCCCCCGTCCAGCTTCTATCTCAGATTCTAGAATGTATTGCGGGATTTGGGTTGTCTTACCGCAACCTGTTTCACCTGAAATTACAATAACCTGTTCACAGAATATAAACAGCTCTAGTCATTCTTCACCTAGTCAGGTCTAAGCTTTTTTATTCACAAGAAAAAACAATAGCTGAAAAGTAACTGAAGACCTGATTTTGAGATATTGCGTCTAAGAGTGCATCTTTCTCCTTGTAAGCTGGTAGGCTTTTGCGAAATTCCAGCATTTTTTTACCTTCAGAAGATTCCTAAACAGAAGCAATGATATAAAAAGAATTGTTTCTCAAAAGGAAAGCAAAAATGAATTAAAAAGCATTTACATCTGACAGAGTATAACTAGAAGCACATTGAAACATACTTATTATGACTTCAGAACTGAACTCAAACTACACACAAACAAAACAAACAGATAAAAATGTATGCATAACCCTTAGCCCTATGCAGAAGTACATACTCGCCAAGTCCGTTGCTGGTTGTGAAGATGTATGTTCCTTCTTCTGAAAAAATTTTCCATGACAGCACTTGGATGGGCCAGGTCAGACTGCTGATCCAGATCATCATCAGCACCAAAGCTGTCAGAGCTGCTCGACTGAGAGAATGTGGGCCCCGGTAAAATACCTTTCATGCTCCGTTTTTGCTGCAGGTGATCCCCTAGTAGGTTGTCCACCTCTCTTTGCAAATCAAATGGTATTGACATCTGGACAACACCAAATTAGGGAAACAACAATTTTGTCATCCAGATAAAGTATTGCAATTGCAAGTTCAAATATAAGAAGTAACACAGCTCCAAAAAAAAGAGAGGTAATTAAAAATACCCGCAATTTTCAAGCAAAATCATAATAGTGCCACAAAAAGTTAAAGCAAATCTACGTCGTGCACTCTCCAACTTAACCTAAAAATCTTAACATAATCAAATATTCCAAAACAAGAACAACATGGACTAGTACTTCAAAACTTAGATTTTAGTGGTTTTGAATGGTCTAAGCTAAAACTCCGCCTATGTTTTACGTAGCCAGTCCCAAGCCCAGAAAGGAGGAGGGTTGTGAAAGTTAGAAAAAGCACAGTACCTCCCTTAAAGGTTTTCTATCATCGAGATCTGGTCGGTAATTGGGAAGTGGAACCTTGCTAAACACAACAACTCTTTCGTACTGCCGGCTGAAAATAAAAAAAAAAAGTAAAAGAAAAAGATAAAGAAACTATAATGTGTGACACTTAGTTATAAGAGAATTTCACATTGATATGAAAGACTTTACTTAGCTTATTGGAACATTTGCATGAAGAAAGAGTGTGTGTGTGCGCAGGCGTACCAGTAAAGGCCCATTTGATGAGCCAATTGGGAAAGGTGGTCAAAGTCGCGTCTATCCTTTCTCTCTCCAGTGATAATCTCTTGGTCCCTCTGATTTCTCAAGAGCATGCCGAGCCTCCATCTCCATGCTTCGAGGTTGTCTGAATTGGATGGTCCCTGAAAAAGATGAGAGCAATGAGCGCTGAGAGCTGAGATGGGTGAATAAAAGAAAAGCAGCAGTAATGTTACATTGGTGGAGGCGGGGGATGGATCCCTATCCCTATCCCTCCTTCTGTCAGAATCACCGTCGGACATATCATCGTAGGAGCACCTGGAGTAGCCCGCAGTCCGATGCCAACTGTGGGAGAGCTTCGGATTGGGAGGAGGAGAAAGGGAAGAAGACGAAGAAGAAGAAGTAGACGGCGGGGAGCAGCGTCGCACGCTGTCGGACTTGGAGCTGGAGCTGGAGCTGGGGTTGGAGGAGGGAGGCACCTCGATGACGGAGCGGAGGCGTCGCATGGGAGGCACGTAGACGCCGCCGGAGAAGTTAGTGGCGGACATGGCGAAGGACCTGGGGAGAGGGAGAGGGAGAGGGAGAGGGAGAGGAGGGTTTGTAAAAGGTTTAGGGTTTGGAAAGGAGGAGAAATGGAGAGGCGTGAAGAAGCAGAAGCGGCGTCGGAGGAGAGACCGCATTCTATTCTAATTCTATTCTGTTGTATGTACCCTTCAGGCCTTCAGGCCTTCAGGGTTAACTCCACTCTTTTTTCTTCTTTACAGTTACAGTTACAGTTACAATTACAATTACAAAAAAACCATAACATAGTGATCATATTATTAGATTTTAGAGGGTGTATATGCAACAAGAGCCCAGCTCAATATCACATATATATATTCATTCATCATTTTGCTTGATTTGTACTCTCCATCATGAACATCTCAAATTTTATATTCATAAGCTTAGCAAAATTATCCGCAAGCAAAGTATTAATAGACTAAAAAATAATGCCATCTATATAAATTTGTACAAAGAGAGTATCATTTTATCCTTCATTGTGAATAGGAATTGTGTCTTTTAAGCCTCTCTTAAAATCGTTATCAATAAAAAAAAAAGTGCTTAACATATCATACCATGCTCTAGGAGCTTGTTTTAGACCATACAATGCTTTATGAAGTTTGTAGACATGGTTGGTAAGAGTTGGATGTTCAAATCCTTTTGGTTGGGAGACATAAACTTATTCATTGATAAACTCATTTAAAAATGCACTTTTGACATCTATTTGGTATTGGTGCAATTCAAGAATTAGAGTTGAGCCAAAAATATCGAAATCATAATCTATACAATTGCGATTCAAATTCAAACTCTGTGCAATTATTTAAGACAAAATTAAAATAGAGCAGAACCGTTACTTATTTTCCGTTCCTACGGTCTTCCTTGTATTTTTCTCTTGATCAAGGAGTTGTTGAAGATGGTTGAGTAGCACAACGGTACGCTAGCGAATACATCCAAGCAATTTTTGGTGCCAACTTTTCTTCAAGGTCACGAATAAACAGAGAAGTACCTTTCTGTAATGGAGAAGAAAATAGAGGCCTACACACAGCACATGTGTCCTGCAATAGATATCGATAATGCTTAGAGACCCATTGCCTTTTATAATAGTGAAAACGTATCTTAGAAATATACCATAATTAACGACAAATATTCTTTGGAATATTTGATATTAAATTCGCTCCTATTCTTTTCCAAATTATCATATTTACTGTTGTAAACACGTGCTCAAAATTTAATATTATTTGCACAAGAATCAAGAAAGAACCAACAAAATACTTATATTAAAAATTAGTGATTAATCATCAGTTTTTCAAATCGTTCAAAACTTTTTAAAAAAAAATCTTTTTAGAAAAAGGCCAAAAGATATACTAATTTTAATATTCGACCAAACTTTTTTGATATTCTTTTATATAAATCAATTTGAAAAACGATCAAATATTTTATATGTTAAAATTAGGGTTGGGGCTTAAAGCACAAGACTAAGGTCAAATTACTTAGGCGGATGCGATTTCAATCAACAATTTCAAATTAAAAGCTTTTAGACCTTAATCACCTAGCCAGGAGTTAAATCAAGCAAGTTCTAGAAGCAATAGAACAAATCACAAATCAATAAAGAGCAAAGTATTAAAGAGAAATAGTGAGAGTGAAGAGAGAGCAATTGAGAATAAGATAACACGCTATGTAACGTGGTTCGGCCTATCAATCAACTAGGCCTACTTCCACGGGTCTCCCGGAACCAAATTTTCCTTTCGGACCGATTTCACTATAAAATGAGTGTTCTTTACAAAGTGCGGAGTCGATTTTTGACTTCTTCTAAACAAGCAAATCAATCTTCGTCTCCTAAACCAATGTATGGGGGCAACACCACACTACACGGTTAAAGGTCCGATTGACAAAACAATCTAGGACAAAAGGATGCACCACTTGACAACACAAATGTGATGCACCAAAGGTTAAAATCTAGCTAAGGATTTGTTCTCGGATTGACAATAAGACAATAGATGTTATTCTAAAGCTCTCTAGGTTAGGTAGCTCTTTCTGGTGCTCAATTTCATGATTGGAAGCTTGTGGGGGGAGGTTTCAGCACATTGCTGGTTCGTCTATGCATCATATATATATATATATATATATGTTGGGCACTTCTTGGAGTCTTGAAACCTTGGATTTGTGCTGGAGCATTACAGAAATCCATAATGCGTTGTGAAATTCGTTATAAC
>CAXKVX010004718.1:0-20029 GCA_964058865.1 Eleocharis quinqueflora
AGTACTCGGATCAGAAACACTTCTCTTAGCAGGATAAAATGCTTTGTGGTGTTTTGTTGAATTACTAGCACCCATAAATGAAGTAATCAGTCATGAAGCTGTCAGAGTGGTAATCTAAGCTTCTTCGTGGTGGTTTCCGGAAATGTCTGGAGTTCTCTTGAAAGATTATCAGCTATAAATGAAGTAATCAGATCAGAAATAGTTCTCGAGGTAGGATAAGAAGCTTTGTGGTGTTTTCTTGAATGGTTACCACTCATAAATGAAGTACTAGAATCAGAAACACTTCTCGTAGCAGGATAAGATGCTTTGAGGTGTTTACTTGAATGTTACCACTCATAAATGAAGTAATAAGATCAGAAACACTTCTCTTAGCAGGATATGATACTTTGTGGTGTTTTGTTGAATGCTTACCACCCAAAGTGGTATTCTACGCTTCATGGTGGTGGTTGCCTGAAAGGTTTGGAGTTCTCTTGAAATATTACCAGCCATAAATGATGTAATCTTATCAGAAACACATCTCGTAGTGAGATAAGATGCTTTGTGGTGTTCTCTTGAATGTTCACAACCCAAATGAAGTAATCAGATAAAAAACATTTCTCGTAGTCGGATAAGAAGCTTTGTGGTGTTTTCTTTAATGGTTATCACCAATAAATGAAGTACTCGGATAAGAAATACTTCTCGTAGCAGGATAAGATGTTTTGTGCACTTCTCGTAGTAGGATAAGAAGCCTTGTGGTGTTTTCTTGAATGGTTACCACCCATAAATGAAGTACTCAGATCAAAAACAATTTTCATAGCGGGATAAGATGCTTTGAGGTGTTTTCTTGAATGTTTACCATCCATAAATGAAGTAATCTGACATGAAGCACTTAGTGTTGTATTCTATTCTTCTTGGTGGTGCTTTTATGAAAGATTTAGAGTTTTCCTGGAATGTTACCACTCACGAATGAAGTAATCAGATCAAAAACACTTCTTGTAGTAGGATAAGAAGCTTTGTGGTGTTTTCTTTAATGGTTATCACCAATAAATGAAGTACTCAGATAAGAAATACTTCTCGTAGCAGGATAAGATGTTTTGTGATGTTTTTCTTCAATGGTTTACCACCCATAAATGAAGTAATCAGACATGAAGCACTTAGAGTGGTATTCTACGCTTCTTCGTGTTGGCTTCTTGAAAGGTTTGGAGTTTTCTTGAAAGGTTACCACACATAAATGAAGTACTTTGGATCATATACACTTCTCATAGTACGATAAGATGCTTTGAGGTGTTTTCTTGAATGTTTACCACCCATATATGAAGTAATCAGACATGAAGCACTTAGTGCGGTATTCTATGCTTCTTCGTGGTACTTTAATGGAAGGTTTAGAGTTTTCTTGGAAGGCTACCACTCATAAATGAAGTAATCAGATCAGAAACACTTCTCGTGTTAGGATAAGAAAACTATAAACTATGTACACAAATCATAAATACTTATCTTAGTAGGATAAGAGTTTTCTTGGAAGGTTACCACTCATAAATGAAACCACCACAAAGAAGCATACAATACCATTCTAAGTGCTTCATATCTGATTACTTCATTTATGGGTGGTAAACATTCAAGAAAACACCACAAAGCATCTTATCCCGCTACGGAAAGTGTTCTGATAAGATTACTTCATTTATGGGTGGTAATCTTTCAAGAGAACTCCTTGACTGTGGTCGTAGTCATCACATCCCGAGACTGCATATTTCAGGACTTAGTCAAAACCTCTTCAGATCACCCATACTACGGTTGTAGCCATACCCATTACGATCGTAGTGACCATATCTCGAGACACAAGATCCTAGTACTTAGCCACCGGAGGAGCTGATTCCACCCATTACGACCGTAGTCCACACTGGCTACGATCGTAGTGGCCATTTCTAGAGAGGCACTCTTTTCAGGACTTAGCCACTCTCAACCTCAGAAGACCTAGCTACGGCCGTAGTCACCCATGACTGCGACCGTTACCAAGACCGATAGTTCCCAGAACTGCTCCCACGATCATGTTATGGCGGTTTCCAGCACTCACTACGACCATAATCATGGTCATGACGGTCGTAGTAAGAGGCGACAAAGCAGTTTAGTTCTATTTTGGGTAGTTTTTTAGAGATTATTTCGGAATTTTCTGTATTTTTTATATATAGGGGGTTCAGATCTGATTGGACATGTTTTTTTGAGAGAGTTCTTCCATTACACTTTTGGAGAGAGAGAGAGAGACTTTGGAGAAGAAGAAGAAGAAGACGTTGGAGATCTAAGGAAAAAGAAGACGACACTGGAGATCTCATCACCCACTTCTCCTCCTTCGGTTTATTCCTCCTACTTCTCTTTTTGTTTTATTTTACTTTGCATTTATTGTATTTTCATGGCCATCAAGGGCTAGATCTCCATTAGGTTTTTAGGGAGACTTGAAGCATGATTTGTATCTTACTTGGTATTATGATATCTTGATTGTTTTGTCATTATGACTTGTGCTTGTTTTTATTGCTTATTGTGATCTTGATCAAATTTCATACTTGGGATTTAATAATTGAAATTGAGAAATAGAACTATTAGATCCCTACCACAAATAACAAGGCAGATGATAGTCTAAGTACCGAAACATTATGATTATCATCTATAGGCCAACTTAATTGAATTAAATAATTGTATCAAGTACCGAGAGGTGAATTTTAATTGTTTAAATAGATTAAGACAATTAGAACTTAATGAATTTAGACTAGGATGATTAAATACCGAAAGGTGAATTTGTTCTAGTTTACCAATTAACATAGAAATATCACTTGGTATCAAATTTGTTAATTGTGTCTTCATAATACAAAAATAAATCTTCAAATTGACCAAGTAGATATAAACAAGTGGATAGAAACCCTAAGAAGTTAAGTCTCTCATCTCAATACTTATAGACTTATAGTTGTTAATTGAATTACTTAATCCAAAAATTGCATAACACCAAACATCTAACTCTTGCTTTACAACAAAACACAACATCTTACTTTTAATTTCTTACTTATATTAGAACTATTAGAATTTGATAACTAAATCTGACTTGTCCCTGTAGATTCGACATCTAAATACTACAATAGACAATTGTATACTTGCAACCTCTATCTAGCAACTAGGATTTAGTAAAACTCACATCATGTACACACCACGAAAATCAGAAATAGACCCTGATAATACTTTTAGACACGTAATCAAACGCACGAATCAATTGCCAGTTCCAGAAAACGGCTCAGATCTGAATATGCTAGTTGTAAACCTGGACCTAAGAAATATCTTTCTGGAAATGACAGGAGATTTATTAAATACTGAATGCAAGTATGTATTATATATATTGAAATATAAGAATTCTCAAAACTCTTAACATTTATTGTTAAATGTCTCTTGAAGTTTGAACCTATGATTTCATTAAAATCATTCTAATTAACTATCACTAGACTATTAAACCACTTGCAAGTCAATATTATATCACAACGGTGAATAGTCTGAGGATGCATCTTAATTCAAAGGCTAATAGCAAGAAGTTTTTTGTTTCTGGTCTTACTCTGCACTGCAGATTCATCTTTTAATTTATACTTGTTACGTTCTTGAGTAGTTTCCGGAAGGTATTGTTCAGGTTCAAAATTTTGAATTTCATCTTTTGAGAACACCGCTTAGAGAATCTTATGTTCCCCATATGACTGAAGGATCTACGCGTTTCTTTCATTTCAGGTACCAAAGGTTGGGAGGAGTCGTGATGATTGTAGTGATCGGCATGTCGCGCGGATCACAATAATATATCATAAGATTTTTGTTTTTGTTTTGTTTTTATTTCAGTAACATCGTACATAAAAACACAACACGGTTTTACAGGATTGTAACCACCTTTTAAAGAAAAATAGAGGTCTGGCCCCTATTTTATTCGTTGGATAAAGTATTCAATACAAACTACAGAATGTTTGGAGAGTTCACAAATAGTTAACCTCCATGGTAAATAGCAAAAATAATTTGAAATAAGAGAAAAGAAAAAATAATGACGGGAAATGTTGTACTAGCAGCTAGGAAGTATTGTGCTGCATTCCATATTCTTCAAATACTTCTTGCACTAGAGCCAAAATTCCTTTTTATTGTTCTCGAAGAATTCAATTACATCTCTCCCGCCATAAAATGCAACAGCCCAGCAAAAATCTCTTTTCCTTCCTGTCCCAATCTGGATTCAGAATTTTCTCATGATTTGGCAGATGAGCTATATTAAATTTAGCAATGTAACCATCTAAATACCGTAACAATGCTGAGATAAACCTGAAGGTTGCATAAGCTTAGATTTGTATCACAACATGTCCCAAAACACGTTTTCTCAATACATGTGAATTATCAATATTAGTACAGACTTGTGGATTCAGTATGATTTGTCATACAAATCCAAAGAATCTCATTAATGATACTTAAAAACCACACGCCATAAGTTCTCTCCGGAAAATTTAAAACCTATAAATACTGCTGCCTGAAATGTAGCAAGTAGTTATGCCTCTTGTTGTTGAGGAGCAGACATGAACAGAAACTGTCAAAAGAAGAAGAATAAGGGCATAAGACAACATCAATAATCCAAAATGTTAAAATATAACTAGAGCATTATTGAACTCGAAGGCTTAGCACAGATGGTGAGAGATCTGTCTTTACGGAGAGAGAGAGAGAGAGACAGGTTCAAATCCCAGAATTTGAGAAGTAATAAAATGCCAGGCTAGAGCAGCATTTACACAGATTGGAACATATAGTAAGAAGTCGTGGACAACAGAACAATGTGCCATTGGTACTAATCCTAAACTAACCTCATAAATGATTATAAACATCAATCCCCAATATTCACTACATTCACACTTTACATCTTGAACACCAGAAAAAACCAGAAATAAGAAAGAAATTGTCGAAAGGGGGTATCATAACACGTCCTATAGACATGACAATCTAGAGTTTAAACCAGCATAGAACCAATTTGATGAAGTAAACCTTCAATTTACCTCGAATGACTTGCCAGATCTTTCATATTCAAGCATGCTGAGTGCCACCTCGCAACTTTGGGAGACAATTGGTTCAGGATCCTTTGCAAATAACTCCAGAAGTTCTATGCTTTCTCTATCTACAAAAGAACAAAAATAAATAAATGTTTGATCCATTTCCAGGGAAAAAGAAATAACAAAAATGTTTTCAATAAAAAAAGGAGATGATATATATGAAACAAAGATTATAGGTCCCTCCAGTTATGATCATAGTTCTGAGAGGGAACACATAAACCTACAAGCATGATTACATGGAGGAACTTACCCTGTCTGGTGCCTAATTAGCTCAGCATGAAGCATTTTCTTGTTTTCTGATAAACTATTTAAGGTTATTGAGGTCTGATTTTCACTCAACCAAATAATAAACATGGAAAAGGGAAAAAAAAACTGAGTATATAAAATAAAATCTACTGGTGCAAAACCTAGAAAAAGGAACATAAGGAAGGGACAGAAATATGAAAGATCAAGTCAAAACTAGCATTATTAGTTTTCAATGTTTACCAGCAATGGAGCCAAGAGCTTCGGCAGCTTCATGTCGAACCATGGGATGCTCATTTTCATCCCGAAGTACCCTTGAAAGTGCAGCAGAAGCCACCTTGTTTTGAAGCTGACCTAACACATATGCAACCTACAAAATGGTCAGAGTATCTATTTTTACACAAGATACAACTCATACAAGGGACAGATAAAGTTTATATGAATACTGGCTTTAAAGATAATGTTGCTGATTCAAGAACAGTATCTGATAAAATTTCAAATGAGCTATGCCAACTATTGTACGTCTTACTTTTATCACCAACAAATCTAGTTTCGCCATATATGAGACAAAAATAAAACAAGCAGCACTTCGACAGACCAAAAGATACTCAAATTATGGCATATTTCCAAATCGCATAAGCATTTATTTAATATTTACATTGCACTCTTTTCCCAGATGGAAAATTAATTGATGTCGAATGACTGTCAAGCTGGAGAGATTCATGTCTATTTTCTAACTTCATTTCTTTCTTTATCTGTACTTATTTCTCAAAAAGAAAGATTAGGAATTAAACTAATGCCCAAAAGGTTTCTTTGACAAAGCTTCTAAGTTTCTATATTTTTGTTTTAAATATCACAATGTATATAACCCGATATGCCTCCATTATGATATTATTACTCCAGTAAAGCAAAATTTAATATCAAACAATAGTATAAATTTACATTAATTAGTAAATGCCAAGCAAAAGGTGAGTAGATAATTAGAGTTGTGGAGAAAGATTTTAGAATCAAAAGGTTTTAAACGTAGTAAGACTAAGACCGAGTATATGAAGTGTGAATTCAACGGCGTTCGATCAGAAGATGGAAATATTAGTTTAGATGGACAATTAGTGCCTAGAAAAACACCTTTCGATATTTTGGGATTGATGCTAAAGAATGATGACAAGATTGATGAAGATGTTAGCCATAGAATAAGAGCTGCTTGGATAAAATGGCGACAAGCATCGGACATCCTATGCGACAAAAAGGTTCCACAAAGGTTGAAAGGTAAATTCTATACGACGACGATCAGACCTGCAATGTTGTTTGGATTGGGCTACTAAAGGGCAATATATACAAAATATGAGCGTGACAGAGATGCATATGTTATGGTGGATATGTGGGCATACAAGAAAGGATCGCATTAGAAATTACGATATACGTGACAAGGTTGAAGTTGCACCGATTGAAGAGAAATTTGTTCAAAATCGTTTGAGCTGGTATGGGCATATTCAACGGAAGCCTTCTGATGCACCGGTACGTAGTGGAGTTTTAAGCCGCGTCAGAAACACAAGAAGATGTAGGGGCCGAACGAAATTGACATGAGATTAAGCTGTAAAAATGACTTAAATGCATGGAATGTCTCTAAAGTGTAGGCGTCAGATAGGAGTGCATGAAAGTCAGCGATCCACGTACCAGAACCATGACAGACTAAAATTTAGAATTAGTGGTATAGTTGTACGACTTTAGTCCATAATTAACGACGTAAAGCGCTAATGTAAACTTATGATTTATAGAATAGTTTATTATTATTATTATTATAATTATTGTTATTATTATTATTATTATTGTTATTATTATCATTATTATACTTTTATTTTTACTACTATTTTACTATTTATTATATCATTATTATTTATATTGATTTTTCATTTCATATTGGGTTTCATTTCTAGCCAACTCTAATTTATTTGGGAATAAAGGCTTTGTTGTTGTTGTTGTTGTTGTAAATGCCAATCAACTAAAAAGTGGCAATAGTTTAAGGAACAACCTTAGTTATTGCCAATGGAACAAATTCTCGATATTTTGTCATCTTTCTTTTATTTTCAATCAGATTTTTAAGCTGAACAAAATTAATCGAGTCTAGGAGAACCTTCCCAACAGAAGATCCAGAACTATACAAGCGATTTTTGTTGTAATATAGCTCAAACATAGATTAGTTTAAGTGCCATATAATATTTTAGCCAACATAATGTATAATTAACATTTCCAAACCTCATGCTTCAAAAGAGCACTCTTTGCATCTAAACATGAAACTATGGCTCCGACTGCAGCATCTCCACCCTCATTCCTAAGAGCAAATAGTGCTGCATAACGCTCGTACATGCCTTCCTTCTCATTCAATAAAACTTCCCTTAAACAAAGAAAGTAACAATGAGAATAAGAAATACTGAATTATCAACATACATAAATTACTTTTAGACAAGGGGGCGCATTTATAATGTGGCAACGGTTCAATATTTAATTGTATAAATTGCAGATCTCCTATATAACTGAAATAAGTGGAGATAAAGACGAGAAATTGTCACAAGTTTAATATAGAAACTTCACATACAATATTCAGTAGCTAAAGGTTTGGTCATGTTTCCTTCAAAATTAAAAGCATTCTGTGATCTCAGCAAACCGAAAAGTCGCCCACGATAAATGTAGAAATAACCAAATATATCCCCCCCCCCGCCCCCACCCCCACCCCACCACACACACACACATTCCAACCCCAACCTGGTATCCTCATGAGATACTAAAATTACACTGCCTTGCTACTCCCCTCTGCATAAGAAGAGTAAGGTGCATACTTTGGATACTTAATCAGAAATGAGAATCCTTCTCAGTTTCATGAGTATGTATGGAATATAGGTTTTGAAGGATATGAAATTATCCCTTTACATAAACTGTACCTCAGCTGATTGACTGATAAATCAAGTGATGCTGGTAAAGCTGGATCAACTGACAAAAACCGAGGAACATCTGAGATAAATGCAGTGCTATCTTCATCACTCATGCTCTTTTTCTGGTTTATGCGTCTCAGTGCCAGTTCACAAGTTTCTCTCACTTCAATGGCTGGATCAGAGGCCAGAGTCTCTTCCAACAAGGTAATTGCGCTTTCCAACCCAATAGCTCCAAGAGCCTCGGCAGCCTAATGAAGTCAGTTAATTAAGAAGTAGAGAGAAGAATTGCAGTGTGCGGTAACGGTCATCATTCACAAGGTTATTTTAATCAAATTTAGACAAGTGATACTCAGTGCCAACTTTTTTAAGAGACATAATCACACATTGTTTATCCGTAAACATTGAATATTAGGTCAAGTAAGTCCTTGAACTTTATTGCTCAAATGGTCCTTTGTATTTGGAGATGTTAGAACTTCGAACTGATCACCCGATAATATCATAGAAGTCTTTATGAATCGGCTGCAAAAGTTCGACATGGAAACAGACTAGCAGGCCCATAATGCTATTTTTTTCCTCTCTGAAATGTTTACCATCGGACCAAATGAATATATGTCTGTCCTTCTGGTCCCTAGTGTTCGCTCTTTCCCACTGCTACCCTACTCACATCAGACGTCCTCGCCATCTTGCACCCTGCAAGCACTCCTTATGGGGTTTCTATTATCTTTTTATATATACCATTTTCTTTTAAAGGAGTGAACGAGTGAAGGTAGTGCACAAGAGGAAGTGGGAAAACATAACAAGGGACAACAAGATAGTGTGTAGCCAAGAACAATTTAATTATTTCAACTAACTCAACTAGCTAATAGGGACCACAAGTCATATTCCATGCTGGCATATATATAGAATCTCTTCAGTAACTATTTTGAACTAACTAAACTTCCAATGATTAATTTTAAAAGATAATGGCAAATTAGTGCAGTTAACCAAAAACTGGAACACTAACTTAAGAACGATTGACATAGCATACCAGGTAGTCAGGTACTAACACCCAACTAGAAATGCATGTAAGCAACCAAGTAATGCAAAGGTCCACATATAAAATTGAGACAAAATACCGAAACTAAAATCCTCAAAAAGTTCAAGTACAAACTGGTTTCTTACAAAGGGGCTTTATTTACCTCATGTCTGACAATTGGATGCAAAGAAAGGTCTTGAAGCACAGAAACTAAAGCAGGGATGGCCTCGGGGTCTTGCATTTGACCAAGTGCGAATGCTGCCTCATGTGCGAGCAAGTTGGAGGGATCTCTAGTAGCTGCGCATCAAGCTAAATTAAAACTTGTATTTGTACTTGGACATTTATTAACATAGGAAAAAAATGCAACTAAAAAGGATTTGGTAACAATGAATCGAGTCTGGCCTAGCTTAGAGTTCAATTTGGTAGAGATTGTAACCCACAGGATCATTCTTCTCATATACCATACAAGTAAGAAACACTATAACATTTAGGAAATGAAGACACAAGAGTTGCTCCAAATTTCATAATATCAGATAATAATTACTCCAATCATCTACTCAGCTATTACTAAGCATGAGAAGTTTGAGTAAATAAATTAGAAGTCAATCTGTATCTCACTTGGTTAACAAACTACCCGCAAAATGAAAAGAACGAGTAAAAATAACATTAATACTATAATACATAATGGAAATTTCATACGAACCTTTGATCAGAGCATCGCGAGGGGCAGGGCCGCGGAGGTTTCGGAGCGAGAAGAGAGCACGAAATCGCTCGGAGATCGGCTGAGCCTGGTCAACTAGCAACTCGCAGAGAAAGTTCTCCATCTCAGGCGTCGATTTGAAAGATCCCTCCTCGCCACCCATGGCTGCTCAGTCGCCTCCTCTACCTACCTCCAGTGATCACACGCGCGCGAGAGAGAGATTCTGCTGCCTGCGGAACCGTATGCTCTGCTGCGGTCTGCAGATCGTCGGATTAGAATCGCCACTGAATTTTTGTGCTAATAAATCAGAACCACAGTTCATTGCTGATCGACGGTTCAGATCAAAATATAGTCGAAATGTGCAGCATAGGATTCCGTTTACTGCTGGCTGCTGCAAAGGGACCGAAATTTTTAATGAAAACAAATTAAAAAGAAAAAAATTAAGAATGAAACAAATATTTCGAAAATCACGAAAATAGAACATTGAGTTCTAATATTTTGGACCACGTCCGGATTCTTAGATCCTGGATATGAGTCCGAATTCTTAGATCTCGAACCTGCTCAAAATATTTGTTTATAAAAATAGGTATGTATGAAGAGTTCGAGCAGAGCGAAAAAATTAGTGAGTGAGCCGTTTAATTATCATATAGGTAGAGAGATGTTTGAGAAATAAAATTTGTAATCTTCGTTAGATATTTTATTTTTTTGCTTGATTATTTGATTATATTAATTTGAGAAAATTTAATAATAATAATAATAATAATAATTTTATTATGCATTGTAGGCTTGTAGCATAGCTAAACTCAAGAAAAATGATTCTAGTTACTGTGTATTTCGACGATGAAAATGCGCAACTGGTCGTATGGTATCAAGTATAGTTTTGGTCCTAAATTCATTTTTCCAGAAAATGAAGATACTCGTTATGTAGATGTAAAAAATATGATATATATGTTAGTATTGTGTTATAGATTCAGATCATATGTTTGATAATTTTAGTTTATTAGTGAATGATTTCATCATTTTGTTTCTTGAGTTATTATAGTGTAGATCATTTGGGTTGATAACCTGGATTGTAGAATTCCACCAATGAAATAAATATGATTACTCTTAAAAGTCTCTGATCTTGGTAATTAGCAAGGAACACTAATTGACCATTATAAGATCAGTGTGTCGGATTAGATGATGACCACATTCTACATATCATATGACAATGAGTTGTCAATGCTAATCACACAAGTGTATATATATGATATACAACATTAGACAAACCCAAAATGAAATATCACATGGATTTTGTTACGTGTCATTAATATTTCATTTGTGTCATTCATTCTAAGGTTGAAATATTTATATTTCCTACATGAGATATACATATTGTTGGTGTTGTTCAACGCTCGTCGTAACAAGGAGTAATACAAACATTTACTGCAATGTGTATGACTTGTGTGAAGGAACTATATGCATCAAGATATCATTGCCCTCTATATATGATATAGATGATGATAACTCTGTGTTGAGAAAGATTTTGGATAAGATTACAAGGCTTAATAATTCTACCCAAATTAATTATTAATTGTTGCCATAATCTTTGCCTATATAAGCTCCTCCATTTGAAGAATTTAATAACTATAATTAATCAGAAATTGGTGGCTGCTAGTTTTTCTTTTGAGAAAAACATTTTTTTCTCTTTCTCTCCTCTCATGTGTTGAGAAAAACTTCTATTAAAATTCTAGATATTTTGAAGAAGGTTTGAAACTAGGATTAAAGTTATACATGTTAATCTCTTATTAGTCTTAGAGATACAAGTGTTTCTGCAATTTTTCGGTGGATACCTAAGGAGGCTCGACATTTGAAGAGATAAAGCACAACTACCGTTGAAAGAAAAAGGGAATAAGAAGTTGCTAAGCAAGACAACCCTTCTCGATTTGATTTAGAGATCAAATCTAAGGTACAAAGTTATTCTCTTGTTAATTAGACAAATTAATATTGTTTCTTGCACTTATAATAACTAAATCATTTGTTTTGAGTTGAATAAAATTTTTGGTTTTAATCCTTGCTTTCTAAGCATCAAAACCTTCAATTTATATCAGAGCTAAGGTTATTATGAGTGTTTTAGAACTATAATTTTGTCTAATGAGTTAATTAATTGATTACTCAAATCATAGATCTCTTGTGAATGCTTCTCTCGAAAATTTTGGTCTGAGAAATTTGGACGAAATAATTTTATTTTATGAATCATTTTGAAGTTATCATGGTGAAATATATTTTTAGTTGTTACTTTGGTATGTCTAATAACAAAAAATATATTTTATCATTAAAATTAAATAAATCTGGTCGAACTAAAAATAACAAAAATGTGGGTCTGCAGTTTTCTGCTTGCTGAAACTATGACCAATGTTCATGTTTTTGTAACTGATCCAATTTTATTTTGAATCTTGCCATGAAAATTTAAAGGTAGTTCTAGGATTGTAGGATGAATCTCCAGAGCAAATTTTGTAATTTTTGGGCAATCCTAGATATGTTTAATTTTGTATAAAATATCGGGACAACAAGAAAATATATTCCGGGGTGTGTTCTGAAAAATTGTTTGAAAAATATTTATGTGATAAATATCTATACCTCTTGTATACTTTCAGTATAGATCTTGTTAATGATCTTATGAATAATATTTGAGGGTCAAATAATTTTCAAATAGTCCTTGAAGTTTAATTTGATTAGCGACATTAAAAATTTTGCTTGTTTGATGTTTGTGTAAATTCATGCAATCCTCTAGGGATTATGTGGTAATCTAATTTTAAATGTCCTAATTAATTTTGGAGAAGCATAAGATTCGAATATAATGAAAAAAGTAATTTGGAATTAATTAACAAGCAAATGCATTATGAATGCAAATGTTGTATGTATTTGTGTTAAATTTTTTTTTTGTAGGAAAGTGAGTTTTGTATGGTCATGATTCAATGCCTTGTGTGTTGTCAATCACTATCACAAAAACCGAACAACTATGTATCTTCTCTTTCATTTCTTTCAAGCATTAGGCCTAATTTTTGGTACCTTGCACATACCTCAACACTCTTTTTGCAATCCAAAATGCATTTTGCTCGGTTGATGCATAAATCGAGACAATAATCCTGAAGCATACATGATATCGGGTCTCGTAGTGACAAGATATAATAAAATTCCAACCAAACTTCTATACTGTGTCGCATCGGCATCACCACTATCATCTTCTTTTCCCAACTCTTCGTTCACCGACAATGGTGTCATCACCGGATTACAATTCTCCATTTTACATAGAAAGAATATTTTGTGCATATTTCTTTTGAGAAATAAAAACTGGTCTTCACTTTGATCAATTTTAATTCCCAAAAAACAATGCAACAAACCCAAATCATTCATCTCATATCTTTTCACCATGTCATTTTTAAACTCGTACATCATTCTTTCATCATTTCCGATAAAAAATAAATTATCAACATAAAGAGAAACAATAGGCATGTTGGATTCATCGTGCTTGACATAGAGTGTTGGCTCACTTGAACTTCTTCTAAATATTTTTCGGTGAAGTAACCATCTGATAGTCGTATTTTGTACACGTCAGAACGCGTAGTCCGGCACGATATTTTGACCAATATTCATGTTTTCTTGACTTTCAGTAGTATAAAAACATGCAAGTTCGCGTTAATTCCCTTGTTTGTAATTTTAAATGCAGGTACAAGAGAGTTGAAGAGAAACAGACGCTAAAGTTGAACTCGGGACTTCGAGATGGTCGAAATGGAGTAATTCAGCTCATCTTTGCGGACACAAGAATTTCCTTGCATTCGCAAAGCTTTTTGTCCAAGATTTCAGAGAAGTCTCAGACGAAAGTCTTGCGGACGCAAGAATTTTCTTGCGGACGCAATACTTTCGTCCCAAGTTACAGAGGAACCAGAGCCAAATTCTTGTGGACGCAAAGAATTCCTTGCGTCCACAAAACCTTTGTTCCAGCTTCCAGAAAAACCAGCCAAATCTTTACGAACGCAAAGATTTGGATGCACTTTCAAAATTTGAGGGTTCAAAAGAGGAAACTAAGGAGGGGAGTTGTCTATCTTGGCATATCACCTTCCCCACTCATGTCCCTCTCTCCATAGGCGATATTAGAAGGAAAATTCAGATCTAGAGTTCTTGTGCAAGAAAGAGAAGATGAAAACTTGGATCAAGGCTCGGGTTTTATCAGTTCTGTTCACCTTAATCTTTGATTTTTGATGTCTTTTATTCACTCTCTTGTACTTGTAATCACCATGAGGGGATAAACATCTCTCTAGGGTGAGGGTTATGTGAAACTTGCAAACTTGTTGAATGATTTTGTGGATTGCTACTTGATAAAATTGATTTTCCTTGTTTGAATTTGAATTTGTTTGGATTTGAGTTAATTGATTGAGAAATAGTTAATTCGAATCCCGATCGAGGAAAATCACTAGGCTAGTCTCATATCCGAGAGGAACTTGAGTAGATCTAGGGGTAATTAGGCCAAAACTTGAATTGTGTGCCTTAGCGCGTAATTGTCGGGCAATATAATTCTAGAAACATCTAAATTGCGAATCATTATAACTTCTAACACGAGTCGAAGCTCGACTAATCATCGGCTTAAGATCGTGTTAGACTCGATACCGAAACGAGAAATCACCAATTCAATACCAACCAATGCTTGTCTGTACCCGTTTATCGATAACTTGAACCAACAATCGCTCAACTAAGTGAGTAAGTGGATCAACAAACCCTAAGCCTTAGGTCTTAGATCTTTGATAAATCACCGTTTAATTGCAACCTTGTTTACGTTATAAATCGATTACCAAACTCGACATTCACCAACTTTTCTTATTTGCTTAGAACCAACATCGTTCTGATCTCCTTGGAAATCGACTTGTCCCTGTGTTCGATATCAATACTTCGTACCAATGACGGTCGTACACTTGCGATACACACAGTATTTGGGTTTAAAACTTGATATTATAATTGTATAGAAATACCGCATCAAGTTTTTGACACCGTTGCCGGGGACAACAGTATTTTCGTTTAGAATATAGCGATTACTCTAAGCAATTTTCTTTTTATTTTTCTTGTTGCTCACTTGTTCGCTTCCTCTATTTTATTGTCTTGCAGGCTTGTGAAATCTGGAAGAAGAATCACTCACACCGCATCCCGAGCCGAATTCATCGGACATAATTCAAGCGAGACAAAGGGCGAGAACCGAGCATCGACTCCTTCCTAGACTAATCCCAAGAAGGTCAGACATGGCGGAAGGCCTAGAAGAATTGAGAGCAAGGGTGGCACAACTCACGAACCAACTCAAGCAAGCCAACCGCAACCGACCCGATCAAGGCAATCTGAACCACCCACTCCGAGACTATACCGCTCCGCGTGCCAACGAGATCCATTTGGGGTACACAACCCCTAATATATTGGCAGAGGAGTACCAAATCCCGCCCGGGTGGCTAAACTCGGTTCAAAGGACCTTATTTCATGGGTTGGCACACGAAGACGTTGTGCAACACCTTGCCAACTTCGAGGAATTATGCGGAATTCTCAAAATCCGTACAATTAGTCAAGAAGATCTCAAGTGCATGACTTTCACCTTCTATCTCGCGGACAAAGCGAAAAATTGGATCCGAAGTCAAAGGCCGG
This sequence comes from Eleocharis quinqueflora, assembly GCA_964058865.1. NCBI lineage: Eukaryota > Viridiplantae > Streptophyta > Magnoliopsida > Poales > Cyperaceae > Eleocharis > Eleocharis quinqueflora. The sequence goes on from CAXKVX010004718.1 coordinate 15,619, forward strand.
AAAACATGGACGAGTAGTCTGAAATCTCAAGCGCTTTTCTTAATCGCTTCTTCCCACCGACGAAGACCAACAACATCCGGCATCAAATCTACAACTTCCAATAGTGGAATGATGAGACGATGTCCGAAGCGTGGGAGCGCTTCAACGAATTGCAAAGAAGTTGCCCCCATCATGGTATTGAGACTTGGTCATTGCTTCAAATTTTCTACAGAGGTCTCATGCCAAGCGACCGAGGCATGTTAAATGCGGTCGCTGGCGGGAGTCTTGTGAACAAAGGAGTGGTAGACGAGTTCAAGCTAATTGATGACATGGCATTGAACTAAAGCCAATATCATAGGCCAATGTAAGCACCGACGCTTTTGCAAAAGAAAGTGAATGAGGTGGAGTCTAGCGACCGTTTGCTAGATGAGATTGCCGCTCTTAACCAAAAAAATCGATGGTATAAGCGTCAATGCGGTGAACTCAAACCAAGCGCAACTGTCGCCTTTCTCCGCTTGCACTTTTTGTGGTGAATTTGATCACATCTCCATCAATTGTTACACGGTGGCACCTAACGATGAGAGCTTTGAAGAGGTTAATGCGGTGAACCAAGAAAATTTTCGCTCAAATAACAACCCTACTCAAACTCTTACAATCCGGGATGAAGGAATCACCCTAACTTCTCTTGGAAACAAAGCGATCAATCGGCGCAAGATAATCAAGGTAACTTTAATCGCCAAAATTGGGGTAACCAAGGTTACGGAAATAATCAAGGGGCGGGAGGTTCTCAACAAAAGTCCAATATTGAGGTCATATTTGAGCAATTCATGACCAATCAAAAGAAAGAAATGGATGAGTTGAAGACATGAGTCAAGCTTCTAGCGGCTCAAAACAAGCTCTTGGAAATGCAAGTGGCACAACAAGCCACTCAAACGGTGAGACAACTGGGCATGCTTCCTCCAAAATCGAACCCGAACCCCAAGGATGTAAAGGCATTGCATGTGCTTCGAAGCGATACAACTTACAAGAACTCGTCAATGTCGGTTGATGATCGAGTGGTTGAAAGCAATGAGAACGGGCAACAAGACGAGCCAATGGTTTAAGCCTCAACAGATATCTTCGGGTCATCCCATGCCAAGGATGGACCCACCAAGGTAAGTACGGAGGTACCCCGCTATGTACCTCCGCACAGGTATGCACCTTTTCATTCTTGCCTCCCCAAGGTAAATGACAAGACCGAGAAACAATTCTCGAAATTCATTGAGGTGTTAAAGCAATTGCATATAAATCTACCCCTTACTGAGGTGATAACTTAAATGTCCATTTACGCTAAGTTTTTCAAGGATATTTTTATAATAGGCGTAAATTGGAAGAAGTGCAAGTTGTGGCTATGTCCAACTTGCCAAAGAAACTTGACGACCCCGGTAAATTTGCCATACCTTGCTCGATAGGGAAAGTGCATTTTAAACGTGCTTTGTGTGATTTGGGTGCAAGCGTTAGCCTTATGCCTAAATTGGTTTTTGACAAGATAGAGGTAGGGGAATTGAGACCAACAAGAATATCATTGCAAATGGCCGATCAATCGGTGAAATTGCCCCTCAGAGTAGTAGAGGATATTCCAATTCAAATTGACAAATACTTTGTACCGATTGATTTTATAATTGTTGACATGGAGGATGCCCAAACAACGTTGTTGTTGGGTAGACCTTTCCCTAACATGGCCAAAGCGATCATAGACATTCACGAGGGAATGATCTTGTTCAAAATTGGAGACGAGAATATTACTTTTCATGTAAATCGTGCATTAAAATATCCCTCTAATGAAAAATCAATTTTCAGAATTGACGTGGTCGACGAGCTAGTACAAGAGGATGCTTGAAAATCCCAACTTGAAGGGATGCTTGAAAATCCCAATTCGGAGCCCCATGATGATCTCAGCATTGAAAATTGCATATCTTTGCGAACACAAGAAAGTCCCTGTGGCCGCAAGGAAAATCTGAGCAGCTTTCTGGAAGCAGAATGTGACTTGGAACAAATCTTTGCGACCACAAAGATTTCCTTGCGGACGCAAGAATTTGCCCCTGAGCTCTCTAGAGTCGAGGGAGCAAATCTTTGCAGATGCAAAGAAAATCTTTGCAAACGCAAGGACTTGCAAAAGAGTGTGTACTCAACTAAGGAGATGCCCAACTTTGTCGAGACCTCCGACGACTCTTCCGACGACGCTCCAAAGGTGGAGTTGAAGCTCTTGCCTTCCAATTTGAGATATGAGTATCTCAAAGCTAAGAAGACCTATCCGGTGATCGTGAATTCAAATCTTGAGTGATTCGAATGATTTGGCTCTGTTAAGTGATATTTACAAGAGAAAACATAACAAATATAGTTTGCACAATGCTCCGTTCTCAATGCAACACGATAAAATATAACAAATATCTGATGCTCTAATGTTTACATATATAATGATAGTGTGTACACCACTCCACGAATGTTACAGCGAATCAGTGATCAATCAAAATCACCAGACAGCATATGATAGATTATACACAAGATCGCTCGCTAATCCAACGGGTATATAGAAAGAACAAATAAAGGTCACAAATTCCCTTACCCAAAAGGCAATAAAGAAGTTAATGAAATAGATCAGAGCGCCAAACTTGTCAAGCTGACCAAACAAATTCAGTCCCATATAAGAAATAATAACCAACAAAAAAATACACTGAGGCTGACCCAAGCTAAGCTGCTGACAAGGTCCACATCCCCACAATAACATTCATTTTTTGGAATGTATTCGACGGACGTTGTCAAGGGCTATCTGGTAAATATTTACAAGCCGAGAGGTGTAACTAGAACTTTGCCCTCAGTTAGGCGGCGTTGAAAATTGGCGAGGCGGGCTTGTAAGTTCATAATTCCAGCTGCCTTTTTTGAGAGAATTGTATTCAGTCTGGATACATACTCGTCTAGCTGGTTTCCTGGTTGGTCTGATTCCTCTAATAATTTCATTTCCTGTATATGGTCCCGTATTTGTTAGTGACACAAAGGTCTTTAGTTCTCGCACACAATTGGTAAATCACTTAAAAAGAAAAGGCAGCCATAATGGTGTCACATAAAAGCATTCAGCTAATAGCTTTCTTCACACATGCTTTTTTCCCCTCTTTAGTTCATCTGTAAGTAAATACTAAATCTTCATAATATCCGATTAATTTTTATGAATCCAATTATAACATGGCATGCAAAGAGAATATTTGTTTATGTAATAAACACCAGGGAACTTTTCTGTTTCCATCTTAAACCAGGCTGGGAGGGTGTTACCAGTTACATCTGCATTGCACCATTAGATTAGAGCTGGAATAGTTTGATCTGACCTGATGGCTAATGATCTCAGCATCACCATCATCAGGTGTCTCATATTGATTGGACCAACTAGCATGTAACTTCTTTTTGGTATATAAAACAATATGGACAATTAGCAATTAACCCATTAGACACATACAACAAGAGAAGAAAAGCACATACAAGAGCGATTAATTTAATAATTGGCAGAAGGACAGAAGCGTTCCATCAGGAGCTCCCTGGTTATAGATTGACTATTAAGTCTAACCACAAACCATTTCCATTTTAATAAAAATTTACTGACCCAATTCGAACAAATCCGATGTCATCCTAGTTTATAAACATCAAGGTTAATTTTGACCATTTTCATTTTAGATTCACATACCTCCCGCAAAATGTTTATGGTCTCCTCGACTTGTTCTCTGTGAGTCGTCACCAGCTCCTCTTCCTCCTGAAACAACAAAAACATCACCAGTTAAACAAGCAGACTAAAGATTGCTTCTAATCCACATTGAAGAAAAGAAAAGTTTGACCTGAAAACTGACCTTCAAAAGAGAACTGAGATCATCCTCTGCTTCCATTTCATTTGATTTCACATCCTTCCACTTTACAGGAGATTCTCCTCTTATTCTGACCCCATCGATATATGGAGGTGGAGCTGTGTGTCCATTCATACTCCCTTTCTTTGTCAAGATCCTCCCATCCTGTTGATTTGCATTTGAATCCTCAGAATATCCATATCCAGTACCCCGCCTTGGAGTTAAACCCCTTGTAGTACTTGAGAGTGGTATGCGAGGCTCTATGTTACTAGATGTTGGTGCAGGACCATCCCTGTCATTTTGCTTCGACCAAATCTTCCGTGACTCGGACAGTGCATCAAAGCTGGTATGGTCAATGACCAGTGCTGGTGTGGGGCTTGGGTCTCTTAAATTAGAAGCTGAAGATGAGGTTGAGAGATCCTTCTTTGAGCTCCCCTTGGAAAGACTCTTTACTCTGCACGAACCAAAGGAGGAAGAAAAAGAAAAAAAGGTAACTCACAACACATGACCCACTCATTACAGTAAATGAAACTGAAACAGTACCTGTCAGCGTATCTCAACGTATT
>CAXKVX010004719.1:0-22940 GCA_964058865.1 Eleocharis quinqueflora
AAATCTTTGACATAATAACTCTATTTTTAAACGTTCACGTTCACATGTTAACATCTAGACGCATGTGTTTCAGAGGTACATAGAATTTTCTTTTGTTATGCTTATGCTTATATTCATGACCTACTCATGCACTATAGTACCTGCTTTGGGTTGCTTGTAATTACGTTGAACAATCTGTTTTCAAATTACAAGGGACTTAACGGATATCACACTTTCAGCTTGCACCTTACCCTTCTTTTCTTTTATTTTTAAAGATACTTGCACAAAGCCAAAACTAAATCAAACCCAAAAGAATTCACTAAAGTAATTCACCAAAGAATTCACCAAACAAAATCCTTGCACAAAAGAATTCCTTGCACACAAAAATTCACCAAACGAAATACATCCAAGCAATTCACTAAAGTAAAAAAAACCGAAATAACACTTGCTAATGCCAATTCCTGATGACTTGTACATTTGATGACAGCTCCTCTAAGCCTCCTGCAAAAATTCACCAAACCGTAAGCATTTATACAAACTCCCAATGAAATGTTGCAAAAAAAACAGATTGTACCAGATGGTACCAGCAGGTACCAGAGACTGAAAATGGTACCTAACAGATGTCACTTACTGCTCCTCTATGCCTCTTTTTAGATGCAGCCGCCTCCGAATCATTTTCCCTGCAAGTTTTTTGTTGGTGACCAAGTTTTCCACATTTTTTGCATCGGTGTCTTTTCTTATTCTTCTCTAGACATCTGGGTATTCTCTCTTTTCTTGGCCTACCAGGAGGCCGTTTCATCATCGGGGGAAATACTTTGAAGGCAAGCTCCGCCTTCTCCCACTTTGATTTATCATTCAATGCCGGTATTTTCCCCTCATATGCAATTCTAAACCGAGCAAGTGAATATAACTCATGAACGTAATCTTCGATATGAACTCCTCTAAGCGAGCAAATGAATGCAACAGTATGCATACATGGTTTACCTGTGAGCTGCCACTCTCGACAAGCACACTGTTATTTGTCCAACTCCACTACATTTCTCCAAACTTTACCTTCAGAGCTCACTCCACTGACCTCTGCATAGTCGTTGCCTCCTCTTACAATTTTGACCTTACCGGTACTACTAATCGTATTCAAGTCTTTCAACACATTTTGAAGAATCAGACCCTGTAGCTTATTCCCCACTGTTCTCCTTTTGTCAAATGTCACCATTATGAGTTCCCTAATCTGATCAAGGATGTCAACGACATGCAACCCTTTTAAGTCTTTTATCCAACTGTTAAAACTCTCTGATATATTATTAGTCTCGTAGTCACATTTGGACAACTCAGAAAACTGACTGCGACACCAAATAAGTTTTTGATTCCTTTCTAGCCATTCAATAGTTGTTGGCGCCAAATTGTTGACTTTCTCCAAGTGGAACTGACACGTATCTACGGTGCATGCCCTTGATGCAGTCCACATATGACTAGCAACTTGTTCACCATGAAACATTTTTTTGAAGTTTTCTATCAAGTGTCTCATGCACTCCCTTTGCTCGCATTCGGGAAATACAGTAGAAATAGCAGACCCTAAACCCTTGCCCGCATCTGAAGATATTGTCAAACCTGACAGGGTTCCGATCGCTTTTCTCAACTGAGTTATGAACCACTTCCAATTATCTGTTGTTTCCAAATCGAACACTCCATATGCTACCAGGAACACCCAATTGTGTTCATCAATACTGCACGCAGATGCCAACTGACCTCTCCACTTTCCTATCAAATTAGAGATTTCAAACAGATTATTACTAATGCAACAAAGTTTCTTATTAGATATTGGTCAGAGATGAGGTACCTGTCAGCACGGTAGAGTCGACACCTAGATACAGTCTGCAACCATGAAGGAAACCCTCTATGCATGGCCTAAGTGCAACAAATGCCCTACTAAATCGTGCCTTACCGTTCACCCTCTCATCTTCTACCTCCACAATGCTTCCAGGACATACCTTCTCCAACTCACACTTAAAATTGTACACCATTTGAAAACTCTCCTCCCATGATCCATGAATTTGACCAAAAGCAGCATGTGTACCCGCAAAAGCTTTGTTGTAGCTAATCTTGATATGAAACTCATCTTCTAACTTATTCTTCACGGCTTTGGGTCCCTCTGATAGGTTCTTTCTCAACCAATCAGTGACCCTATCTGATATCCAAGACTTCGACGCCATCTTTCCCTCAACCATTGTTGTAGATGGGCAACTATGTTGATGTGGTAGTTTCGTGACCTGCATTTACACAAATTTTGTTAGCGCATATTATAATTACATGATGATAATCATACAAGACAACGTAAATTTGCACACAATAACATGCATAATAACTCAAATAATGTGCATTATAACTCAACTAAATATGCATAATAACATCGGTATCAAGAGTTAGTATCAAATGTGGTATCTACGAAACATTATCCTTTGTTTTTATATGGTCAATAATTTATTTATATCAAAATTTCATGAGTTAATAATGTTTTCTATTTCCAACATTTTCTAAGTACGTGTTTACATTTTTTTTAAGATGACTCTAAAATAATAATAATCAATGTTTGTACATAAAAATAAAAAACTTTCAAAAGCTCCAATCAAGTACTTAAAAAAATTTAAAAATGAAAAATTGTTGTATTTTGATATAAAAATAAGGGAAATTTGGCCTCATGCCACCTCAAAACACCAAAATTAGCAAATTGCCACCTCAAAATTCCTTCTCTGTTTTGAGCCACCTCAAAATGCAACTATTTGGTTTTTTGCCCTAAATGTATCATTTTTCAGCTTTTCAGAAATAAAATAGTACCAATTTTTAATTATTCCTAAAATGCCCTTGTCTCCAGCCGATTACAACCGAGAGAAGAATCGATTGATCAATCAATTCGACCCTGGTTCTCTCCCAATTTCACTTGCCTGCCAAAATGCTGAATCGCAATTTTCCCAACTGAGCAAGATTTTCGCCTGACGATCACGAGTGCTACATCAGTATCAGCCTGACGAAACCCTAGCATGTCTCATCATCGTAGAAAACTCAGCAGAAGCTCCGAATCATTCTCCCTGCCGTTGATTTCTTGTCCATATTGCGGGTTCTACCTTATGAGAGTTGTGAGGGACAATGCAATGGTGTTTTACGGGTGCTCAAACTACAAGGTTCGATTTTTTGACATCAGAAGTTGCTGGTTAGGGTCAGGGTTCGGTTTGCTGGTAAGGGTTAGCTGGTAAGGGTTAGGGTTCGGTTTGCTGATGCTGATTTCTGTCTTCTCCGAATCATATATTATTTGAGCAATTTTTGTCTTTGTATCAGCAATTTCCCTTTACTGTTTTGTTTACTAGTGCTCAAATAGAAATATTTTATTTACTGATTTTTCTTTACCAACAATTGCTGATTTCTGTTTACCAGCAAATACAAAGACAAAATATTTGCTGATTTTTCTTTACTACCAATTGGTGATTATTGTTTATCAGCAAATACAAAGACAAACGTTACCAACTGATATTGGTATTATTACAACCTCATTTGCTACTATTACAACAGAAATTACCAACTTGTGAATTTTACATGACGGAGACCGAGTACGAGGCATACCTCTGTGATGCTGGACTTTTGATAATGCGGGACGATGCAAACCATGACACGAGAAATCTGAAAAATGGTGTATCTTGTTGTTGTTGTCATAAATATTGTTGTAAGGTTATGAAAGAAATAAAAAAGAAAGAGAACTTCCATCGCATTGTTGTTGTCATCAATTTAATTGTAATGTTTTGCATTTTGCTTGTGATGATATTCAAATGATATGTAATGTGTATTTAAGGTGTTTTATTTAGAGAACCTTTCATTTCAGTATGCTTATCATTGTAATGCTTTCATTTCAGGATGCTTATCAATGTAATGCTTGTAATGCTTTGTTTTAGGCTTCTCTTAATGCTTGTAATGCTTATCTGGAACCTATATCTCGGAAAGAAGTCAATAGTTCTAAACAAAAGATTACACTCACATTACCAACTTCTAAAACAGCACATATCTGGAACAACACTTAGAAGTGAACATATCTGGAACCGTGCTTCTCTTCCTTCACTCGATTAATTGAATGAAACCATTCAGAATTAAATTAAATTACTAATTAAAATCTCAAATTCATACATCCAATGTTTAAATCTGCTTAGTTAATTTAGTCCTCTTATATTGCTAATTTGCACAAAGATTTAGGACCTTTACTGACTACTAGTTTACAACATCATTGATGTTATCTAATTGCATTTTTCTTAACAATTTTCACAAAATATTAGATGTTAAGAACAAACAAAGAAGGTAACGCAGAGAGGGAACAAGTTTGCTGGTTGTTGGTTGGGAACAAGTAGCCTTTATAGCATAATCATATAAGTTTGATGGGAAAAAAATGTTAACAAAACCACCAAACTTCATCAGCAACGCAGAGAGGGTATATTGCAGCACTTCTAAACACAAGAAGCCCTGATTCTCACAAGCAACAGATTATATATATTTCAGCATTTCTAAACAAAAGAAGTCAACAGTTTACAAAAGTTGCAGCACTTCTAAACCAAATTCTTCCAAAAACATACATCCAAATCATAAATCATAAAACACACATCCAACTCATCTCAAATTCGTGCTCTCAGTTTGGGCCGTCACTCGTTGAAAAATCACCTTCACTGGGTACTGGGTACTCGATGAATATGTCCCCTCTTCCTACAAGCAAAATTGATGGATAAGTGAATGGATATTAGATTATGCAACACAATCTTCCACTGGATCAGTGAACAATAACATAACATAATTGATTGATAAGTGAAGTACCTATTTCCCTTTGCTGTTTGTGCAACACAATCTTCCACTGGCTCTTTGCACGTTCTGCCTTGATGTCCAAGTTGCCCACATCTCTTGCATTGATGTCTTTTTTTAGGCCTTGATTCGAGGCATCCAGGAATTCGCTTCTTTCTAGGCCTTTCGGGCGGTCTTTTCATAATATGTGGATACACCTTGAAGCCCGGATCAATGCTTGCCCATTTTGATTTGTCGGACATTGGTCTCATGCCTCCTGCGTAAGCAATTCTAAATTTCTCAACTGAAAAATATTCATGAACGTAGTCCTCTATCCGAGCACCTCTAATAGAGCTAACGAATGCAATCGCGTGAAGGCAAGGTATACCGCAAAGTTGCCACTCTCTACATGTACACTCTTATTTATCCAATTCAACTGCATGCCTCCAAACATTACCATCAGCTCCCCTCCCACTAATCTCCGCCCAATGAACACCAATTTTGTTGACGGTAATCTTTCCAAATTGCCTACTCCTTGCATTCAATTGTTGCATTATGTTGGAAAGAATAACACCAGATATTTTTTTCCCTACCAACCTCCTTTGCTCAAATTTCACGGCAATTCGTTGTCTAATCTGATCAAGGAGATCCACAATGTGCAACTCTTTCAAATCCCTTATCCAACTGTTGAAATTCTCTGATATGTTATTAGTCACATAATCACACTTTACTGTCTCAGAAAATTTACTTCTACAACAAAGATGCGGATGATTGTTCTCAAGATATTTCATAACTGCTTCTGATGCTTTCTTAACCTCATTCAAATGACCTTCGCACTCCTCAACTGTGTATGCATGCGCAGCAGGCTTCATGTGCTTATCAAAAGCTTGGCCATGAAATCTCTTTTTGAAGTTCTCCATCATATGTCGCATGCATTCTCTGTGCTCGGCACTCGGAAACACATTAGCAATAGCATTTTCCAATCCTTTTGATGCATCCGATGAGAAAGCAATATTTGGTGAATTTCCTATTGCCTCTCTCAATTGAGTCATAAATCATGTCCAATTGTCGGTTGTTTCTAGGTCAAAAAATGCATATGCAATGGGATACAACCAAGTATGACCATCAATACCTGATGCAGCTGCTAATTGTCCATTCCACTTGCCTGCCAAAATAGTAGATAGATAAGTTAGAAACATATATGATAATCACACTCACATTATGAATTTGCTTGATATAATAAAACTTGCCATGCAGAGCGGTCGAATCAATTCCTAAATATGGTCTGCAGCCATTTAGAAAGCCATCTATGCACGGCTTGAGTGCTACAAACATTCGGCTGAACCGCATCTTATCTCCATCTCCATAACAATCAATCTTAACGATGCTGCCGGGACATTTATTTTCCAACTCTGCCTTGAAGTTGTACAACAATTTGAAGCTATCACCCCATGAGCCTTGTATTTGTTTAAGAGCAACCTCTCTTCCCGACCAAGCCTTGTAGTAAGTCAACTTCACATGAAACTCATCCTCTAACTTGTCATTCACTTGCTTTGCTCCAACTGTGGGATTTTTCGCCAACCAGTCTCCAACCCTATCGGATACCCACGACTTAGAAGCCATCTTTCCAGCAACCAAGCAAGTGGATGGACATGTATGTTCATGTGGCAATAACTTCACCTGCAAGTACGAAATCTATAAGTATATATATTTCAAAGTACAGTAACAAAATGCGATAAGTTCAAATAAAACCATCATATAATTTACCGCAAAAGTTTTATCTTGGCATATGGAAGCTCGAATCCTCCATGGACAGTCAGGGTGCTTGCATTTTCCAATGAATCTCTTTTTATCTGACTTCACTGTAACAAATTCGAACTCTTTTTGAATTGCAAAATGCCTTAATGCCTTTCTGAAAGTAGCTGCATCTGGAAATAATGCGTTAACCTCTATTTTCGGGTTGTTGGGGTCACACGCAATGGAAGTTTCAACTTCACCTACATCCACTACTTTTGGATCCTCACAAGCTACTATGTCCTTCGTAATAGATTCCGTAGTTCCCTTCGAACTAGATCCTGGACCGCCATGTACCTCCACCCCTACCTCAAACTCACTTACATTGGCAATACCATATAATACCTCATCATTGTATCTCACACTTGGCTCACTACATTCAAATGGATCAAGATTGTTGCACCCTTGAGAGCTCTCTGTTTGACTATGATTTGGTGTTGGATTTGAACCACTACACTTAGAACTTCCGTCCGAATCACACAATACTACTAGAAATGATATTTTTCTTTCTTCTTTGTACATTCTAAACATATTCGGGATTTGTACCTCATATAGTAATTCCACATCTTTACCTTATGTTTTGTCAAAAAACCAAATTTTAGGCATTTGAGAGCTCCCCCATTCGACCTTATCGGATAAATCACTTTTCAAATCACATATAGAAAACTTATCGGAATCCACCACCCATTCATGCGTCCTACCTTTCACGTATGTTTTTCTACCATCAATTTTCTTGTTCCAAAATCCCTCGATCTTAGCTTCTACTTTGAAGGCGGTCTCCGGATCAATCCTGCACAAAATATAATCGAACTTAGCTTTTTCATTACACTATACTAGTTGCTGATATAAATGCAGACCAGTATAGTCAGCAGCCAGAGACTGATCAGCAATATAATAGAGATTTAGAAAATTGTTTTTAGTACAATATAAGCTGTAGTTATCAGCAATGGTTTCGATCAGGGAAAAAAAATATAATCAGCAGAAACATTTAGAAAATTTGATGATTACTGATCAGATGCAAAAAAAACTAACTGTTGCCTCGCGAAAACTGCAGAAACTGACTGTTGCCTGGCGAAAACAGTATCAGCAGAAACATTTACAAAAGGGAAAATTGGATGATTACTGATCAGATGCAACAAAAATCAGTATCAGCAGAAAAAATAGAGATTCTGGCGAAGAGAGCAGTAACAACTGTTAGGGTTTTGCCATGTGTAAAGATGCGGAATTTTAAAATTTTTACACAAAACCCATGTTTGCCCAAGGATCAATTGCATAGATCAATTTAAAACACAAGATCATCATAAAAGAACAATAAAGATTCGACCTTTATGATGTGTAGTCGCGATCCTCTTTCTCCAACCGACAGCAAGAGATCGCAAGCTCCCCAAGCGTGAAGCCTCTACAAGGAGCGCACCCCGACAAGACGAAGCACGACTGCTAGATCATCAATGGAAGGGTTTTCTCTCTCTTTAGGGTTCTCAACACATGAGAGAGAGAGGAGATGAATCTAGGGTTAGGTTTTGGATGTTAACCAGGGAATAACCGTCTTAGATCTCTGTCTAATCTCTGGAAAACGATTATCAACCTCAACCTGGTCCCTTCTATTTATAGCAGAAGGTCAGAAACCGACTTAACCTGAACCGACTTGCTTCCTGCGGTCCGCAGGGCCCTCCTGCGGTCCGTAGGGACAGCCTGCGTCCAGTTAAACCGACATAATCAAGCACTCTCAGCCCAGCGGCCTGCTGGACCCTCCTGCGCCCCGTTGGTAGTGCCCTGCGGCCAGCAGGACCCTCATGCGGCCCGCAGGCAACCTGCATAAATGCAGATTTTGATTGTTTCTGATCCAAAACCAAACCCTTATTCAAATCCATTTAATTATGTCCCACATAATTAATTTATTCCATGCTTCAGTCCTATCTTAAGGTGTGACCCTGTAGGATCCATGTCTTGATCAGCAGTAAATAAATAAATATTCACAAGTTCATAATTGGCATCTAGCAATGCATTATGAACATCTGATCAAACACAGACATTATGATCCCTTATATCTTTTTATATTAATTCCTTTGTCACATGATAACCAATGTTCAATGTCAAGACTAGGTTTAAGTCATTCTTGACAATTAAATCACTTTCTTGATCTCCAATGCATAATCATCCATTTGTATTATCCCATAATCACAAATGTGCGCATGATAATTACCATTGCATCAAGGGGCCCAGGGATATCATTGCTTTTACAAGAAGTAAAAGGGACAAATGATCATTGTGATAATCTTACAGCTCTTGACATAATCTATGTATATTGACAAACTATCTTTATAACACTCGGTTAAAAGTGCGTTTGATAATTGCACAAATATACACAAATTATTCAAGACTATAAACTATCTCAATGAAAAGAATCAATATTATTTGTGACATGCTAATGACTTACACAAATCCTATAGCAAGTCAACGCGGGTCATGTCCAATATCATGTATCCCATACATATATTCGTGTGATTGATTAGATACCCCGTATCAATGATCTGTGAAACATGATCACATATCAATCCACACACTAGCTTATATATTCAAGCAGTGTTCCTTGCTGATGATTTAGCTAGGGACATATTTAGAGTTATAAAACTTAAAAGAGTTTCACAATTCCAAGTTATCAACACAAATGATCTAGTAATACATTTATAACTCAAGGAACAAGATAAAATATCCAATGCATATGACAAAACAAGAGTACAATAATTGGTCCTCTAGGCCATTATTCCAACAATCTCTCACTTGGACTAGAGCCAATCAGATATCCCATATCCAAACTCTATCCCTTACAGTCATAGAAGCCAATCTCTCATGACCCGTATTCCCATAGCTCGAACATGCCTCTCATGTTTGACTAAGGGAAGTGGTTTTGTTAGTGGATCAGCTGTGTTACTGTCCGTGCCTACTTTACACATTTTTATGTCTCCCTGTTCAACAAGCTCACGAATCAAGTGATACTTGCGCTTGATGTGCATAGTCCTCTTGCTGGACCTATGATCCTTTGCGTTAGCAATTGCTCCCGTGTTATCGCAATAGAGCTCCACCGGCTCTACAATGCTGGGAACCACACCAAGTTCATCAATGAACTCTCTTATCCACACTCCCATTTTGCCTGCCTCGCAAGCAGCCATATACTCAGCCTCAACGGTGGAATCAGCAGTGCTGCTCTGCTTGGAACTCTTCCAACAGATAGCTCCACCATTAAGTGAGTAAATATACCCTGTCTGTGACCTCGAGTCATCACGGTCGGTCTGGAAGCTAGCATCACAGTACCCTGTAACTGCGAGATGCTCCTCACCACCATAGACTAAGATCAGATCCTTAGTTCTTCTCAAGTACTTAAGGATATTCTTAACAGCTGTCCAATGATCCTCCCCGGGATCTTTCTGAAATCTGCTAGTCATGCTCAATGCATACGACACATCTGGGCGAGTACATAACATGGCATACATGATGGATCCTATGGCCGAAGCATACGGAATCCCACTCATTCTATCTCTTTGCTCACGTGTTTTCGGACACTGAGATTCGCTAAGAGATATGCCATGCGACATAGGTAAGAATCCTCTCTTGGAATCTTGCATGTTGAACCTCTCCAACACTTTCCCTATGTATGTACTTTGACTCAAACCTATGAGTCTCTTCGATCTATCTCGATAGATCTGGATACCTAGAATATAGGTAGCCTCACCCAGGTCTTTCATCGAGAACACCCTGCTCAACGATGATTTAACAGACTCAAGCATAGGAACATCATTTCCTATTAGCAGAATGTCATCCACATACAACACCAGAAATACAATAGTGCTCCCACTCAATTTCTTGTAAACACAAGGTTCTTTTGGATTTCTGACGAAGTCCAATTTCTTGATCTCATCATCAAACCTTATGTTCCAACTCCGAGATGCTTGCTTAAGTCCATAAATGGACTTCTTAAGCTTGCACACCTTCTCAGCCTGTCTTGGATCGGCAAAACCGTCGGGCTGTACCATGTACACGTCCTCATCAAGAACCCCGTTCAAGAATGCGGTTTTGACATCCATCTGCCATATCTCATAGTCATGAAATGCAGCAATAGCTAGAAGGATCCGAATTGATTGAAATTTGGCAACAGGTGAGAAAGTCTCATCATAATCGATCCCCTCGATTTGTGTGAAACCTTTCGCTACCAACCGTGCTTTATACACAGTCAAGTTGCCATCCATGTCGGTCTTTCTCTTAAAGACCCATTTGTTCTTGACAGGTTTTACCCCATCAGGCAGATCAACCAGGTCCCACACATGGTTATCTTCCATGGATTGCAATTCGGATTTCATGGCTCCCAGCCATTTATCGGAGTCATCTCTTGACATTGCATCATTGTAGGTCAAGGGTTCGATATCATCAACATGTAATATCTCGTGGAATCCCAAATACCTCTCAGGTAGTCGGACCACTCTCCCCGATCTTCTAACATTTGGTACCTGCTGAACTTGTTCCTCAGCCCCGCTTGGAACGTGTTCAGCTTCAGTTTGACCCGAAGCATCAAGTAGTGGGTCTCGAATTTCTTCGAGTGTTACCTTGCTCCCACTACTTTCTTTGGAAAGGAACTCTTCCTCCAAGAAAGTACCATGTCGTGCAACAAATACTTTGTTGTCCGACTTATGATAGAAGTGATAACCCTTGGTTTCCCTTGGGTAACCTATAAAGAAGCATTTATCAGATTTAGGATCAAGCTTGTCAGATGTTAATCGCTTAACAAAGACCTCGCAACCCCAAATCTTGAGAAACGACAAGTTAGGGACCCTCCCTGTCCACATCTCATATGGAGTCTTGTCTACTGTTTTGGTGGGTACCCTGTTAAGGGTAAAAGCAGCAGTTTCTAGAGCATACCCCCAAAAGGACAAAGGTAGTTCCGCACGACTCATCATGGACCGTACCATGTCTAACAATGTACGGTTCCTCCGCTCGGACACACCATTCCATTGTGGTGTTCCAGGTGGAGTCAACTGTGGAATGATCCCACACTGCTTAAGGTGATCTTTAAACTCATTGCTCAGGTATTCGCCACCACGATCCGATCGTAGTGCTTTAATCTTCTTCTCAAGTTGATTTTCGACTTCACTTTGGAACTCCTTAAATTTCTCCAAGGATTCCGACTTATGTCTCATCAGAAAGACATAGCCATATCTACTGTAATCATCAGTAAATGTAATGAAGTACGAATACCCGCCTCTTGCACTAGTCCCAAAAGGACCACATACATCAGTATGAACAAGTGCTAAGAGTTCAGTGGCCCTTTCATTGTACTTATTGAAAGGTGCTTTGGTCATCTTCCCAAGTAAACATGACTCGCATCGGTCCATTGACTCCCAGTCAAATTGACCTAGAAGTCCATCATCTTGGAGCTTCTTGATGCGTTTCTCGTTTATATGACCCAAGCGACAATGCCACAAAAAACATGAGTTATTATCACTTATTTTGAGTCGTTTAGTATTTATGTTGTTGATGGGCGTTCCTTGGTCTATCACATACAAACCATTCACAAAGGAAGCGCTAGCATAATATAAACCATTACTACTAATGGTGCAACATCTGTTCTTAAAAGCAAACTCAAAACCATGAGAATCTAAACAAGACACAGATATAATGTTTTTGCTAGCACAAGGAACATAATAAACACTAAAAAGTTCTATTATTAGCCCAGATGGTAAAATCAACTCCAAGTCTCCTACAGCTACAGCCGCAACAAGCGCGCCATTGCCAAACTTGAGTTGTATTTCACCCTTTGCAAGTCTCCTAATTCTTTTGAGCACCTGCATATTTGAACAAATATGAGCGCCTGCTCCTGAATCCACGATCCAGGAACTAGAAGAGGAAATAGCAAAGTTTATTTCAACAACATTAATACCTGAAGATGCCACCCTGGCAGTCTTCTGTTCCTCAAGGAACTTCGGACACTCCCGCTTGAAATGACCCTTGCCATTACAGTGGAAGCAAACCGTGTCCGCGGTAGGTGTGGAAAGCTTCACTGGCTTAGGTGTGCTCTTGCTCCCAGCTTGAGCGCTCCCTTTGCCTCCGGTCTTAGCCTTCTTTTTCTTCTTGCCCTTCTTACCAACCTTCTTGCCAGCTTTGTTCACCGCCATGACCTCAGGAGCCTTCCTGATGGACGACTCAGCCGTGGAGAGCATGGAGTGCAACTCATTCAACGGCTTTAGTTCTCCCGCCATGTTGTAGTTCATCTTGAACATACTATAGCTGGGAGGCAGAGAATGAAGGATCATGTCTGTGGCCATCTCTAGGTCTATCTTGTAGTTCAGCTTCCCAAGCTGCTCTACCAGACTGATCATCTTTTGGA
The DNA here is from genome assembly GCA_964058865.1 of Eleocharis quinqueflora. Lineage (NCBI taxonomy): Eukaryota > Viridiplantae > Streptophyta > Magnoliopsida > Poales > Cyperaceae > Eleocharis > Eleocharis quinqueflora. Next base: position 12,956 of record CAXKVX010004719.1, read on the forward strand.
CATGTGGACGAACTGAGGCCCCCTCAGCCATCCTGCACTCAAAGAGCTCCATTGCCACACGATGTTTCTCAACACGGGCTGGCTCTTGATACATGCCCTTGAGCTCTTGTATCATCTCATAAGCTGTCCAATCTTCCAACCGACGCTGCAGGTCGGGTGTCATGGACACGAGCATGAGACAGCTCACTTCATTCGAGTCATCTCTAAGTTGATCATATTCATTCTTTTCAGCGCGTGAAGCGTTAGCAGCAGGTGGGTCAGGTAAAGGAGCATACAGAACATGCTCTTTCTTTTGGTGTTTTAGGACAATTTTCAGATTACGATACCAATCGTTGAAATTAGTACCGTCCAATTTGTTTTGTTCCAGGACAGATGAAAGTGGGTAGGAGTGTGTTTTAGAAGCCATTATCTAAAAGACATAAAAAAATAAAGATTTAGTCTTTGTCATATGTTTTAGTGTTCACAAACTTTAAGATGAACACACCTACTGTACAATCATGTGTGATGTCCCTTGTACAACAGGGCCGAGATCCATATTTTACCAAATCAAGCCAGCGTCGGCGTGAAACTTGAAAAGGGTTTATTTAGGTAAGACTCCCAGTCTAATCATGTGCCCCGCAACATGACTCTCGGTGTGTCAGAAGCATACCTCGTATGAATTGACACTACGCATTAGGGCTCAGCGGCGGCATGACAACCCTACTAGACAAACCTCACTCTATGTGCCCCGCACGACCCCAACTCCCAAAGGATAAAAGGAGATGCCTACTGAGTAGGAACACATCAACCTAATGCCAATGGTTCGAAAGGGATAGAGTAGGAAGTGCGTTACGCTCTAGTTTTTAAGGGGACGGTTGTTTATTAATATGTTCAGTTGGTTCAAGTCTGGTTAAGCATACACCCATACTTTTAAGACTCACAACTACGGACTCAACATAAAAATAAACAATAACAAGCAGGGGATCAATTACATCCCATGCAATCAATCAAGCATTGAGTAGTATGGCATCTTGATATGTCTTGAAGCGCCCTTGCACACCATGGTAAAAGCTCCACCTATCTAGGATCCTATCTATGTGTAAATCTAAATCCTTACTCTCTCAGAAATAAATAAAATACATAGACTATCCTAATAGGCATGCAAGCCCCAAATCACAAATATTGGCTTTTAACATTTGCCATTAATTAATGAAATAGATTAATTATCATGGGGCACCTTAGGCCGCTTACACACATCAATCATATCAATCAATTACAACACACAAGGCATTGATCATTTGCCATACTACTCAATTCCCTGCAAAATAGAGTTAGTATGGTGCGCCATATCACACAAATGGCACACCTTTCATGTAATCACATGCAATCTATGCATATAACCCTTGTGTTTTCCCAAAACAATGATTTTTCTAAAAATAACATTACTATGTACTCTCGTTCCCAACCAGAGGCCAAAAATAACTTCCCTGCGGTCCGCTGGAGGACCCTGCGGTCCGCAGGCAACCATGGTATCCTCTGTTTCCCAAACAGATGGAAAAATAACTGCCCTGCGGTCCGCTGGAGGACCCTGCGGTCCGCAGGCAGCCCCTGCGACCCGCAGGTGGTCCCTGCGGCCCGCAGGCAGAGTCGGTTTTCTGGTTTCTTCTCCGTTTCCCAAACAGAAAAGATTAAATACCCAATTCTAACCCTAGAATCGTATTTAACTACCAGAAATACTTAAACAAGTCATTCTAAATAAAATAATCCCATTAATTTATTCAAACTTATCAAAGTAATCTAGAATTCAACTCTTAGGATCTCAAAAGACCGAAAGACTCAATTCCTTATAGATCCCATCTATAAAACAGTTCTAAACAGATCTTAAATGCAAATCCTATGCTCTGATACCACTGTTAGGGTTTTGCCATGTGTAAAGATGCGGAATTTTAAAATTTTTACACAAAACCCATGTTTGCCCAAGGATCAATTGCATAGATCAATTTAAAACACAAGATCATCATAAAAGAACAATAAAGATTCGACCTTTATGATGTGTAGTCGCGATCCTCTTTCTCCAACCGACAGCAAGAGATCGCAAGCTCCCCAAGCGTGAAGCCTCTACAAGGAGTGCACCCCGACAAGACGAAGCACGACTGCTAGATCATCAATGGAAGGGTTTTCTCTCTCTTTAGGGTTCTCAACACATGAGAGAGAGAGGAGATGAATCTAGGGTTAGGTTTTGGATGTTAACCAGGGAATAACCGTCTTAGATCTCTGTCTAATCTCTGGAAAACGATTATCAACCTCAACCTGGTCCCTTCTATTTATAGCAGAAGGTCAGAAACCGACTTAACCTGAACCGACTTTCTTCCTGCGGTCCGCAGGGCCCTCCTGCGGTCCGTAGGGACAGCCTGCGTCCAGTTAAACCGACATAATCAAGCACTCTCAGCCCAGCGGCCCGCTGGACCCTCCTGCGCCCCGTTGGTAGTGCCCTGCGGCCAGCAGGACCCTCATGCGGCCCGCAGGCAACCTGCATAAATGCAGATTTTGATTGTTTCTGATCCAAAACCAAACCCTTATTCAAATCCATTTAATTATGTCCCACATAATTAATTTATTCCATGCTTCAGTCCTATCTTAAGGTGTGACCCTGTAGGATCCATGTCTTGATCAGCAGTAAATAAATAAATATTCACAAGTTCATAATTGGCATCTAGCAATGCATTATGAACATCTGATCAAACACAGACATTATGATCCCTTATATCTTTTTATATTAATTCCTTTGTCACATGATAACCAATGTTCAATGTCAAGACTAGGTTTAAGTCATTCTTGACAATTAAATCACTTTCTTGATCTCCAATGCATAATCATCCATTTGTATTATCCCATAATCACAAATGTGCGCATGATAATTACCATTGCATCAAGGGGCCCAGGGATATCATTGCTTTTACAAGAAGTAAAAGGGACAAATGATCATTGTGATAATCTTACAGCTCTTGACATAATCTATGTATATTGACAAACTATCTTTATAACACTCGGTTAAAAGTGCGTTTGATAATTGCACAAATATACACAAATTATTCAAGACTATAAACTATCTCAATGAAAAGAATCAATATTATTTGTGACATGCTAATGACTTACACAAATCCTATAGCAAGTCAACGCGGGTCATGTCCAATATCATGTATCCCATACATATATTCGTGTGATTGATTAGATACCCCGTATCAATGATCTGTGAAACATGATCACATATCAATCCACACACTAGCTTATATATTCAAGCAGTGTTCCTTGCTGATGATTTAGCTAGGGACATATTTAGAGTTATAAAACTTAAAAGAGTTTCACAATTCCAAGTTATCAACACAAATGATCTAGTAATACATTTATAACTCAAGGAACAAGATAAAATATCCAATGCATATGACAAAACAAGAGTACAATAATTGGTCCTCTAGGCCATTATTCCAACAACAACACCATCCATAACAGAAAAAATAGAGAGGAGAAGAGAGTAGTACCCGTCTGGAATCCAGGACAGCACCATCGACAGGAGATTCTGGCGAAGACGACACTAACCAACGACACCAGCAGATCGAAGGAGGAGGGGAGTGCAGAGCGGAGGGAGCTACAGTTCGTCCAGTCCAGTCGGGATTTCTGCACAGGGTCGAATCGATTGAGCAATCGATTCTTCTCTCGATTGTAATCGGCTGGAGACAAGGGCATTTTAGGAATAATTAAAAATTGGTACTATTTTATTTCTGAAAAGCTGAAAAATGATACATTTAGGGCAAAAAACCAAATAGTTGCATTTTGAGGTGGCTCAAAACAGAGAAGGAATTTTGAGGTGGCAATTTGCTAATTTTGAAGTTTTGAAGTGGCATGAGGCCAAATTTCCCTAAAAATAATCATTGAACATGATAATTTCAAGATAATTAAGCATTTTTTTATTTAAGAGCACAAAAGGCCTTGATGCTTCTAGAAACACTGATGTCGATATTTCATATAGTTATTTTGACCTGAGTTTGTGTCAAAAATCAAGAGTAAACTTTCAACTCATGTTTTTTTACTTAAATTTCATGCTCTTTTTGTTAGATTTGATTATGTGTTGACCAGTTTACATGTTTCATGAAAATACACACAAATGGATTAAAATTTGGAGACCTTAGCGCACTTTTCACATTTAGAAGACAATAGTATCCATGAACGAGTCTCACACAGCATGGTGCCAACATAATTTGTGGTGCATGTCCCATATGGATCTGCATACGACACATACACTCTTGATTCAAAAACCAGAACAACTGGCTATTATGTTCTCCAAATATTTAAGCCGCCTTCACAGAGAATTACGACATCTCCACACAGCCCTAGGCATGTGACGGTTAAGGTAGTGGGTTGGGAGTGAGTACACCCATGATCTATGAGTGCACCATTTGATTGTGCATTCATGGTTTAAACTGTTTGATCAATGAACTATACTCTTTTTTCTAATAATTTAATAATTTATTATTTTTTCTCTTTCCAAGTAATTTAAGAAGAGAGAGAGTGTAGTACATTGATCAAACGATTTAAATCATGAGTGCACAATCAAATAATGCACTCATGGATGTGTGGAGAGATTGAGAGATTGGCGTTACCAAAATTTGAGAGGATATGAGTGACTTCCCGAGCCTTTGTGCGAGGGGATCGAAGCCCATTGATCTTGCTTTCCCCTTTCTTTATGAGTATGCCTCATATAAGCTCGCCTTCATTCATCAAAGCTACACCTTCACTTTGAACAATCTTTTCTTTTTAATATTTTCGTCTACTATTCATTTTTTTTTCACTAAACTCAAGTTCTTGATTGATCATATTTATGTTGCTTTTGATGCTTTGGATACTATGTCTTTGATACTCGCTTTCTTTATATTTATTGCTTTGTTTTGATTAGCTATGCCAGGCTAAGTATTTTAGTTCTTAGGGGATGATTATGTCTAAACTTAGTTTCATAATTGCTTATTAGGAGTTTTTCTCATTCTATGATTGTGCTTTGCTACGTTTAGTAGTATTTTATTACTTGATTGATTGTTTATTGAATTGCTCGAGTAGATTCATAGGCACAACCAAGCCTAGTGTAGTAGTCAATACTTGTGTAGTTTATCTACGTTTTTTTTTAAGTAAAATAGGTAGATCTAAGACTCGAGATGATAGATACAAATACAACTAAAAGGTTGAGCTTCACTCGAGTTGAGAGACTAAGCGTTCCTTTAGAAAACCAACATACGAACTTAGGAATCCGAATCAATATGCGATAGTTGAGGTTTATGAATACTTTAGAATCTTAAATTGAGCATCACGAAACAAACAAACCAACAAGTGATAAGTGAGGCTTGTTGTTTAGGTATTGTTTAATTAGGATTCGCACAATCAAAGGAGAGAACGATCCATATTCGCATCTGTGACATGTCGGTGTGCGTACGGACTGTATACGAGAGCATACGAGTCGAATGAATCCGAGATCAAGTGGAACTAATCTGAACCTAAAAACTCTGCATCATTATAGTAAAACCAACAAAAAATATTTTCTTGATTTCTTTTTGTTTTCACTATTGCTTGTGACCAACTGATTTAAACAACCCCCACAAACCTTTTGTTACCAATCCTAGATTGAGTATGATGATTTCATAGTCATGCGGATCAGCACCCTTAGCAACTAAAACTGAATACTGGTAGGATTTTATAAGCTTTACTAACATGGTATAGTCAACTGAGACCGCATCAAACCACCAGTCTTAATAATTATGGGAGCTGATACAGTGATACACAATTTGATACGCAATTGACACGCTTGTCCATTTCGTTCTAAAATCCTCTCCATTTTTTACAAACGGTTCTCTCAAGTTAATTTGTAATGCATATTAATTTATTTATAATCTGTAATGTATGTTAATTGTTTTGAGTTATAATTTGTAATGCATGTTCCATTTTCTTTCCTATTTGATGCATTACAACAGAAATAACATGCATAACAACAACTAAATAAGTATGCATGTGTTTTTCAATTAACATGAATAAAAACAGAAAATTAAGTTTAAGCTGCATTACATCACAAAAACTACTATAACAACTATAATATCATGCATAACAATCAAATAAGTATGCATAGTAAATTAATCAACAAGCATAACAACATAAAAATGAAGTTTAATATGCATAACAACTAGAATAAGTAAGTATGCATAATAAATCAAATTACAAGAATAACAACTAGAATAACATGCACGACAACTTATAACAAAAAATAAATATGCATAGTAAAATCAATCAACATGCATGACAACTAGAATAATATGCTTGACAATCATATTCTGTATGCTGATGTTTTCAATTAACATGCATAACCAAATTAAGTATGCATAGTAAAATCAATCAACATGCATGACAACTAGAATAACATGCATGACAACCATATTTTGTATGCTGGTGTTTTCAATTAACATGCATAACCAAATTAAGTATGCATAGTAAAATCAATCAACATGCATGACAACTAGAATAACATGTCTGGCAACCATATTTTGTATGCTAGCGTTTTCAATTAACATGCATAACCAAATAAGTATGCATAGTAAATCAACTAGCATGCATGACAACTAGAATAACATGCTTGAAAACCATATTTTGTATGCTGGCGTTTTCAATTAACATGCATAACAACAACAATAACATGCTTTCAAGAGAAGAAGAGATCGGAATCAGGAATCAATCGAAACAATAACGCGATGAAACAATTTCAAATAGGAAAGAAAATGAAACTGTCCAGTTGTCAAGGTGAAAAAAATTACTGAAGGTGTCCATTGAATGAAAACGTCCATTCGGTATCAATTGCGTATCAAATTCGGTATCCCCAGAACATTTTCCAATAATTATTTCGATTGAATTTCATTTTTAAGTCTATTCTAACTTATTTGACAAGAAAATTTTATTGTTCCCTAATCTATCCGAACTTGTCTGACTAAAACCTCTATTGTTGTTGCTGCTTATCAAAGCCCTCTAATATGTAAAGGCTATATTAGTGGAAGTACTTTTCTATATTTAAAAAATGAACAGGATATTTCGGAAATTAAAAAAAAAAAAATTCCATTCGTACTTGTATTAAGGAAGCTCAAATGATTGATTTATCAAACAAGAACAACGAAGATCGAAAAGTGAGCAAACACACCAAGGAGTAACAAAGTAAGTTTTTTTTTTTTTTTTTGTTATACTTTACATGGTACAAAGAAGCGGCAATACAGCCTATTCCTTCGTGTTTTATCCATATGAGATTTATACAACAAAAATTAGCCCTGCAGTGAATCACTTCTTTAACAACAAATTTCATGACATGTTCAGACCTTGAGTTTAGACGTCCTTCTATGTATTACAACAACAAAAAATAACAAAACAGGCACAACGACCATTAGCAGCAGCAAAAAGTTCCATGGAGCTCCTATTTCTGCTGATACCTAGAGATAAAATAATGAAGCATATTGAAAAAAAAAAAGGTGAAAACTAACAGAAAAGGTGTTTTCTGTGCCCCCAGTATAACGTACAGACTTAAACAAACTACCTAATATTAAAAAGACATTTTCTCGGTAGAAGTTTTCTCGAAGTTTTCTCACCACCGAGAAGTCAATGGAACTTCAGGAGTACTTTCACACATAATATAAACCACTGCTTAGTGAGATATACAATTTTTGCAAGTTTAGGCTATTTCTGTGTGGTGATTGTCAGCCCTGACCTGCTTTAACATGTTTCACATGTACAAGAAAATTTAATTTTTTTTCAACAAAGTTAAAGAGCACTGACTTGTTTAGCCAATTGTTTGTTTTGCTTCTCGAGATTGTCCATGAGGATTTTCTGTTGCAAGAATATTGACTGTGCATGCAAGTACAACTGCATATCAAGGCTATTCAAAATTTTCATTTCCTCCAGAACTTGTTCAGGTACCAATCCACGGGCCTACATTTTCAAAACAACCTGAGTTAAATTACACATTACATTTAAGGGGATTTTAGGCTAATTAAGTTTAATTGCCACATAATTATGGAACTTGAAATTTTCAAAGGTCAAATTGGATAATTCAAGCTTAGTTGCCTAATTGTAGTTATTAATTATTGAAATGAAGCCTTAACGTGAGTAATCAAGGTTAAAAATCTCAATGGATACTTGGGCAAACAGGCATTCGACTATTCTTGTGCATTAATGATGAGAAAAATGATCAAATTAACCATATATAACATGAAACTGTTTGAAGTTTGAAAACAACTCTCCAGACACTAAAATTTATCTAACACCTGCCTCTTTCGCCATTTATTTGTAGAGTTGAAGGAAACATGCAGTAACCAAGTACATTAGCACTTAACTTTTTTCAAGTTAAAGACCTAATACAAAACTTTAGAGATAGCTTGGATCTACATTCCATCAAATTGAGGATGTCTCAAGGACCAACTATGGGTGAATGCCTTGAGGACAATTTTAGTTTTAGTGCGCAGCTGAATGTTAGTTGCAAATATAGCTCAATAGTTAATATAACTAGTCTAAATCATACCAAATACCAAACAGAAAATGAATATTACAATTTAGTACCTCACTGGTGAAGTTGACAGGAGAGATCCTCTTAAGGGACATATAACGTCTCCTCCTTTGAGCATTACGTAAGTTTTCTACGCACTCTTCATACTCCTGCATCAACTCTTCCTCCGTCAACTGCCATATCAGCATATTAGTTCCAATTTAAAAATGTTAACATATTTGTTAATTTATCTTTGCATATTGCACCTTTTAAGCATTGGATGACAACAGATAAAGCACATTTCATGAATAAATTTTAGTGAAATTTTTTATGTGTAAATACCACATACATTATTCTAACTGAAACCATTTGATTTGCATTGATGGCCATAATAGATGCTGAAAAAGGGTCAAAATTAGCAATCAATTTCTACTTAAAATTGATGAATGGAATAAATAGGAGGTTAGCTACTCAGACAAGTGAGCAATATTTCTGATTCCCCTACTTGCATTCTTCAAATAAAGTGCTGAACTACCCCTCCACGACATTCCCACTAAAATGAGGAATCACAGATAGTTTGGCCACATTTCTCCTAAAGCTAGAAATAAGGAAGAAGGATAGGAGATAAAAAAAAAAAGAGAGCTTACAATCTTTTTGGGAGGATATGCTTTTGTAGAAGTAGAGACTTCATCTTCAATGCTGGTTGTCTATCAATAAATATATTGTAAGAAAAAGGCAACTCAAATAGTTGGATTTAATAACCAAAAATGGACCAACGAAATCAAGTTAATCCCATAGAAAACATACGAAGCATAGCATAGCAAACACTGTATATAGACTTTCTTTTCTTTACTTTTTTCCTTTTTCTTTTTTCTTTCTTATTTTATCCTATTATCCTCTTTCTTTTCTACTATTATTTAAAATCTTGTCTATCTCCCATTGCGTAAATTCTTATCTTGAAATTGAAACTCTCTTTTGTTAATAAAACAAAAATTAGTATGTGAAGCCTACTTACTAAAAAAAGAATGAACAGCTACTTTTTTAATTCATCAAGAGTGTTTACCATACATGATTAGTCTCTCCAACAGGTTTCTCAGGTAAAACTTGTCCAGAAGACTCTGCATATGCAGTGATACCAATTTAACATAGTTAGAATTATTTGTTTGATACAAATCACAAATCTTCCATTGTAATTGCATTTAATCTCTGTTTGACTCAATTGAGAATATTTGAGACCAAACAGAACGAAGGAAACTCTTCTCAAGTTCTTGGAGTTAGGTTGTGTAGGATAAAAAAACAAAGAAATAGAGAGAGGGAGAGAGAGATAGTACTAGTTTGGTCACTCAACTCCGGTTGAGAATTAGATGGAGTGGCCTTGAAACGGGAAAGGATCTGTGCGCCGACCAGGCTGGCAAACATACGAGCTGATTTCTTATGATCTTCTGTAATTCC
>CAXKVX010004720.1:0-15331 GCA_964058865.1 Eleocharis quinqueflora
CACTTATTTTCATAACGTGCATAATAATTCAAATAACATGCATAATAGTTTAAATAATGTGCATAATAATAAAAATAACGTGCATAATGTTCATAATGTGCATAACAGTTCAAATAACATGCATAATAGTTCAAATAATGCGCATAATAACAATTAGATGCACAATAATAAAAACAATATGCATAACAACAACAATGTGCATAATAACTACAGCAATGTGTAAATTGAATGCAACTGAATTCGTCCATTGAGTTCAGAAGAGCGCTTTTTGTTGAGTGTTTTCAGTCGAGCGTTCAGTTAATTAGTTGTATAATAACAGAAACAATGTGCATAATAACTACAATAATATGCAAAATGAATCGAACTGGAGGCGTCCAGTGATATAGACGAGCGATTACTGTATCGCCGAAACATTTTCCTTAATTAATTTATCCGATTTCCTGATAATTGTTCTCCAATAATTTTATAACTATTTGCCTCTTTTGTATGATCGATTTGGTCCATGTGTTTTAAACTAATAAGAAAATCGTGTAGTTATGTACGAATGTTTTGATAATTTTTAAACTAGGTGGATGTAATTTCACATATACTTTTCAAAAACTTTAAAATTACGTATCCTCGCTACTAAATCTGAATATTACATATTTTTCTTTTAAAACTTTAAAAACTAACAAATTTATACATTTTATTGTTTTTTATATCAAGACTCATTGTAAATGTGTAATATACCTACTTTAACCTTGATTAAAAGCACTAAGAATGTACTTATTTAATGAATAATGTCGGTTATATATTTGATTGGTTGAGGAAAAAATAGTTATTTTGTACTTCTGACATATATCCGGTGACATTTAGATTTATTGTTGTGTACGTATCAAAAGTAGTTAAATGAACAGTTTACTCTTGAAAATCGATCAAATATCAGACTAGTAATGCACAAGCTAAATTTATGTACACTTTTAGTTAAGGATAAAAATGGTATACTTAAATGTCATCGGGTATAATCAAGAATACAAAGTGACTAATTTATCCTAAGAACCGATCAAATATAAGACATACATTATTCATTAAACAAATTATATTTTAATGCTTTTAATCAAAACTAATATATGCATTTTTACACATTTAAAATGAATTTTGATTAAAAATGATAAAATGAACAAATATATAAGTTTTTGACGAATACGTAATATTAAGATTTAGAAACAAATAAGTAATTTTGAAGTTTTTTAGGAGCATATATGAAATTTTGCCTTTAATTTATTAACTTGAAATATGTATATTGTTTTTTGAAAAAATATACTTAATACTGTAAAATTTTTAAGTTAATAAGAAGATATTTTTAAATTAGAGATATGTCTGGGCGATTCTTCCTAGATGAAAAAAGAAACATTGTTCCACAATATTGAAATCTTAGGTGGAGAGGCCACTACCGTTACACTGAGTGTTGCGAAACAAATTTTAATCTTTGATTTGCATCGAGATTCGTGCAAATTAAATTTTGTAATATCATCTTCCGAATTAAATCTGAACCGTCTGTAATCTACAGTGCAGAAAATCTATGACACATAAATTTCAATCTTTGATTTGAATTGAGATTCCCAAAAGAACAGCTTCCCCGCCACTCCCGCTATCCCTCTCTCTATCTGTCGTGTTTGTTCTTTCCTCTTTCTTTATTTTTTTTTCTTTCTTTCTTTCACTTTCGAAAATACAAGCATTGACCTCACCTCGCTTGTGCCGCTGTCGTTGTCGTTGCCACCTCCGACCAGCGCACATCATAGTTGCTCTCCGATCAGCCACCTCCGCCTTGTGTTTTCTCCAGCCGACCTTCGATGTCTTATTTCCACTAAACTTCTAGAACCTAGATCTAAGGTTATCTGCCCCATCAGCCTTTGCTCCACCACCCTCATCTTCTCCTTCTCAAGCCACCTCTTCCTCCACCTTAGCTTCGACTACAACAGTCATCATGCACCACCACCTCCGCCTTTCAATTTTGGATTTTGGTCATGGGTTTTGGATCAATTCTTGTTTCTGGGATTCGATGTGCTTGTATTTTTTTCATCTACTTTTCTTTTTCATTTGGGGCATCTTGTAATTTTGTAACTTTTTTATTTATTTACTAACTTGAGAACTTAAAAAAGTGAATATACTTGTTAGTATAAGTATGTTATGGAAATGGAAACTAATATGTTCATAACCAATGTGTTTATTCAGTATCCAACTATTTTTTAAGCAAAAATACTTACTGACATGATTTTAAATTAATATATAATTGTATATATACTATTATAAATTGTGCAGAAAAAGTGTCTGTTTATTCAATAATTGTGAAGATTCAATTTGAAAAATGAAAGCTACAACTTGTGGAATTATAACATTTTACATGAGATATTGTTATGGTTCTGAATTAAGCTTATCTTCCTTCTAACTGCCTATTTAATTAGTCTTAATCAATCATTGAGTGCTTTGTGATTCAGCATATAATCTGTTTAGATGCATGCTTATATTCCAAGAAACTATAAAGTTTCTTTAAGTAATCAAAGGTATTATTGCTACCTACTTCATCTATTTCAATATTAATATGGAAGTTGGAGCATATGATATACTGTACGGATTTCATAAGAAATCTTTGTATAATATATTTAAATGAATAAATTAAATATCAGCCCATAAGAAGTTTACCTTCAGAAGGCCCAAGAATGGGATCCGATTATAGTTACAAATTTTGGAATTTTCTTGTAAAGTTGTACTATTATAAAATAGGACGTTGATATAGCGTTTCGTATTTTGGTCCTTTAGTTTTTTCGCTGACACTGATGCGCGGATTCTGCGCAGGACATACGCTTTAACTTTAGAGAGTTCTTCTTTTTGTGACATCTCAGAACAAAACACGGACACTATGATTTTTCCTATAAAATAATTATAATCATGAAGATTCCTCTATTCCATCAATATCACAATGAGCCGAAAGAAAAGAGTTTAGCATATGGAACAATGATTAGTTAGTTCTTTTCCAACGACCAAGATGAACTTGATTTAGTACCATTTTTAGTTAACATTTCCTTTTCTTCAAACAATAACAAAACCTCAAGTTTGTCCTGTTTGTTGGAATTCCTCGATCTACTCATTTGTTGTCCCGTTTGTTGGACTTTAGATGCAAACAAATAATTAGGCATGCAAATGTAGTGTGATTTAATATACTCGAGTAGATTTTGAATATGACAGCTAGTAAGTTTTCATTATAATTTTATTAATGAGAGCTGATACGTACATATCATATTTAATATCGATTATTGATATCGATTTTATTATGCATCTTTAGTTGAATTATACTGCACATTATTTGAGTTATTATGCATGTTATTTTTTGTAATGAAATAATTATACATGTTGTGGATTTTATTATGCACCTTTAGTTGAGTTATCGTGCACATTATTTGAGTTATCATGCATGTAATTTTTTATAATGAAATAGTTATACATGTTAATTTCTGTACTGAAATAGTTATTATGGTATAACATGCATAATAACTCTAATAATATGCATGATAACTCAAATAAAAGTGCATAATAAAATCGATATCAATAGTTAATATCAAATATGATATCTACGAAACATTATCCTTTCTTAATTGATGTTTTGTATCACCCGTCTTAAGAGTCGCAACATTTACTTTATATTTGTTCGTGAACCTCGAGTTTCATAACATAAGAGCTATTCGCATGAAAAATTCGGTGAGGGATTTTTGGCAGATTTTCCTCGTTTTGAAAGTTAACATGAAATTATTATTCGTAGAGTATGTGTTGTGTTGTGTTGTTAAAGTATCTCGTATAATTGATCAATTAAGTTCAACATGGACTTACAGTTCTATCTTATTATTCAAAACAAAACATCAACATGACACATTTAATTGAAAATATTCATATGCGCGCTATGTGAAAATACATGGTATGTCAAATTCGAGTCTAAGAGTGACGCGAGATGGCATAATCTGATGAAACATGAGACATTGTGATTGTACATTTGTACACTATCACACACATATATTGAACAAGAGACGGAGCACAAACTCTTCTTTAATTTGACAATTTACAAAACAAATCGTACTAATTTTGTACAATTGAATTTGAGTAAGTTGCAAGTTTAAACATGTACAATTAAGCATGACAAAGAATCCCAATATGAGGTACGGACAAATCAAGATGAGCATGATGGCATGAGTAGCAAGCAAACAGAGCCTCACAGAGGCTTCTGTTACTGTAACGCAAAGCAAACCCGTCATAATGGATCCCAACCAATCACAACGGGTCCCAAGACATTGTAACAGGTTCCCAAGGAGAAGAAGTCAAGAAGTTAGTACATAGAAGGTTTTTAACAGAGAGTTGCGTTACTGTAACGCAACCAGTCCCATCACAACGGGTTGCCAACCCGTCATAATGGATTTCTCACCAGTCACAACGAGTTCCTCAAGAAATGGACCCAAAAGTCAATCAGAGATGCATACAAGGACATTTCTGGAAAGGTACAGACCCATCACAACAGATTCCATAACAGGTTGGTTAATTCCTGTAAGAGAAGCAACTATGATTCAAGATTTCAAGACTTCAAGATGTACGCTGCCTATATAAACTTGGTACCAACATCCCAACAAACTAAGAAAGCCATCCTCTAAGTTTACAATCACATTTAGAACACATGAAAGGGCACTGAAGCCTTCCCCTTCAAACATCCTCACCAGAGATAGTGTTTAGGATAGCTAGCTATTATCTAATTGTTGATTCGTGATAACTCTTGTTTGTATTTTGGTTTAGTGATCTATCTTGTGTTATCAAGTAGATTATCATTGTCTTGAGTTGTGTTATCAACCACGACTGTTACTTTGCGAGCTTGGTGTTGTCCCTTGCAAAGGTTTGGAGCCTTTTGGATAGGCTCCCTTTTTGTAAAATGTTTTTGATTTTTGAGTCGATCTCGAAGCGGTTTTTAGATCTGGGGGTTTCGTGGAGTAGGACAAATATGTTTTATAGGCCGAACTACGTTATATCGCGTGTCTCTTTGATCTCTTACCCTTACTGTTAACTTCAACATTTCTTTTGGTTTGTTGATTTGCAAACAAACTTTAATTTAACTATTTTTCTGTTAAGAATTTGTAGGTGATGCTTTGAGAATAAATGCAGAGCTTGTCAAGATCTTTCCAACGCTTCAAAAAACACTGAAATCGGAGTTACGAGTCAAGAGTTATGGCCATTTGAAGAAATACATTTACCATGAAAAGTTTCAACCGTTATAATGGGTTGGAACCCGTTATAATGGGTCAGAAAGCGTCATAACGAGTTACAGAAGGTGTTGTAATGCTAGAGCCATTTTTGGAGCAAAATAGAGTCTCACAGAGGCATGCGTTACTGTAACGCTTGGCCAACCCGTCCCAACGGGTCCCAGACCCGTTATAACGAGATCCAAGGCGTTATAACGAGTTGGGTGAGTTTCTGTAACGCTCCAACACAAATCCAAGGTTCCAATACTACAAGAAGTGCAAAGCCTATATATATGATGCATAGACGAACCAGCAAGGTGCTGAAACCTCCCACAAGCTTCTTAGCACCAAATTGAGCACCAGAAAGAGCCAAATAGCCTTCTCCTCCAGCTACCAAAACCTGAGAGCATTTATGATAGCTACTATTCTCTTATTATCTATTCGAGAACATATACTTTAGCTAATTGTTTAGCCTTTGGTGCACCACATTTGTGTTGTCAAGTGGTGCATCCATGTCCTCGATTGTGTAGTCAATCGAACCTTGTAGCGGTGTATTGAGGTGTTGTCCCGTGCATCGAGTTAGGAGAAGAAGATTGGCTTACTTGTGTTAGAAGAAGTCAAAGATCATCTTCACCCCTTTGTTAAAGATACTTGATTATAGTGAGACGGCTCGGAAGACGTTTTATTCTGAAAAACCCGTGGACGTAGGACTAATTTCTTTTGATAGGCCGAACCATGTTACATAGCGTGTTCACTTGTTCCTTTAAGTGTTTCTGATCAGATTACTTCATTTATGAGTGGTAACCTTTCAAAAAAAACTCTACAAAGCATCATATCATATTACGAAAAAGGTTTCTTCTTCGAATAATTCATTCATGTGTTGTAACCATTCACTAAAACACAACGAAGAAGCACAGAGTACCACTCTAAGTGTTCCATGTCCGGGTACTTCATTTATGGAGAAAGTTAAATGAGATTTAAGCTTTCAATATGCTTTCTTTAAGTTTTCGTTTTAAAACACTTTCAACCGCGTTTGAGTATATCTATGTACTTTATTTATGAGTGATAATCATTAAAGAAAATATCACAAAGCATCATATCATACTAAGAAGTGTTTCTGATTAGATTACATCATTTATGAGTGGAAACCTTTAAAGAAACTCTACAAAGCATCATATCATGGTACGAGAAGAGTTTCTTCTCCGAGTACTTCATTTAAGTGTTGTAACAATTCACTAAAACACAACGAAGAATCACATAAGTACCACTCTATGTGCTTCATGTCCGGATAATTAATTTATGTGTGATTCTGATCAGAGTACATCATTTATGGGTGGTAACCATTAAATAAAACATCACAAAGGATCTTAACCTATTGCGAGAAGTGTTTCTTATCTGAGTACTTCATTTATTGGTGGTAACCATTTAAGAAAAAATCACAAAGCATCACATCCTACTAAGAAGTGTTTCTGATCAGATTACTTCATTTATGAGTGGAAACCTTTAAAAAAAACTCTACAAAGCATAATATCTTTTTATGAGAAGTGTTTCATCCCCGAGTACTACATTTATGTGTTGTAACCATTCACTAAAACACGACGAAAAAGCATCGAGTACCACTCTAAGTGCTTCATATAAGACTACTTAATTTATGAGTGATTTTGATCAGAATACTTCATTTATAAGTGGTAACCAGTATAGAAAACATTACAAAGCATCACACCATACTTCGACAAGTGTTTCTTATCTGAGTGCTTCATTAATGGATGGTAACCATTAAAGATAACACCACAAAACATCATATCCTACTAAGAAGTGTTTCTGATCAGATTACTTAATTTATGAGTGGTAACCTTTCAAGAAAACACTACAAAGCATCATGTCTAACTACGAAAAGAGTTTCTTCTCCGAGTAATTAATTTAAGTGTTGTAACCATTCGCTAAAACACAACGAAGAAGCACATAAGTACCACTCTAAGTGCTTCATGTCGGAATACTTAATTATGAGTGATTCTGATCAGAGTACTTCATTTATGGATGGTAACCATTAAATAAAACATCACAAAGGATCTTATCCTACTGTGAGAAGTGTTTCTTATCTGAGTACTTCAATTATGTGTGGTAACCATTTAAGAAAACACCGCAAAATATCATATCCTACCTACTACGAGAAGTGTTTCTGATTAGTGTGATTCATTTATTAGTGGTAACTTTCAAGAAAACTCCACTAAGCATCATATCTTACCACGAGAAGAGTTTCTTCTCCGAGTACTTCCTTTAAGTGTTGTCACAATTCACTAAAACAAAACGAAGAAGCATAGAGTACCAATCTAAATACTTCATGTCCGAGTACTTCATATATGAGTGATTATAATCAGAGTACTTAATTAATGGGTGGTAACCATTAAAGAAAAACACACAAAGCGTCGCACCCAACAGCGATAAGTGTTTCTTATCTGAGTACTTCATTTATGAGTGGTAACCATTAAAGAAAACACCGCAAAGCATTATATCCAACTACGAGAAGTGTTTCTGATCAGAGTGCATTATTTATGAGTGGTAACTTTCAAGAAAACTCCATAAAGCATCATATCTTACAACGAGAAGAGTTTCTTCTCCAAATACTTCCTTTAAGTGTTGTAACCATTCACTAAAACACAACGAAGAAGCATAAAGTACCAATCTAAGTGTTTCATGTCCGAGTACTTAATCTATAAGTGATTCTAATCAGCGTACTTCCTTTAAGGGTGGTGACTATTAAAAAAAACATCACAAAGCATCGCACCCTACTGCGAGAAGTGTTTCTTATCTGCGTACTTCATTTATGGGTAGTAACCATTAAAGAGAATATCACAAAGCATCATATCCTACATAGAAGTGTTTCTGATCAGATTACTTCAT
The DNA here is from genome assembly GCA_964058865.1 of Eleocharis quinqueflora. Lineage (NCBI taxonomy): Eukaryota > Viridiplantae > Streptophyta > Magnoliopsida > Poales > Cyperaceae > Eleocharis > Eleocharis quinqueflora. Next base: position 8,154 of record CAXKVX010004720.1, read on the forward strand.
TTATGAGTGGAAACTTTAAAAAAAACACTCTACAAAGCATCATATCTTACTAGAGAAGAGTTTCTTCCCCGAGTACTTCATTTAAGTGTTGTAATCATTCACTAAAACACAACGAAAAAGCATAGAGTACGAATCTAAGTGTTTGATCTCCGAGTACTTAATTTATGAGTAATTCTAATCGGAGTACTTCATTTATGGGTGGTAAACATTAAAGAAAACATCACAAAGCATTGTATCCTACTGCGAGAAGTGTTTCTTATCCGAGTACTTCATTAATGAGTGTTAACCATTAAAGAAAACACCGCAAAGCAACATATCCTACTAAGAAGTGTTTCTGATTAGATTACATATTTATGAGTGGGAACTTTTCAAAAAAACTCTACAAAGCATCATATCTTACTACGAAAATAGTTTCTTCTCCGTGTAATTCTTTTTTGTAACAATTCACTAAAACACGAAGAAGCACATAAGTACTACTCTAAGTGCTTCATGTCCTGATGCTTAATTTATGAGTGATTGTGATCAAAGTACTTCATTTATGGGTGGTAACCATTAAATAAAATATCACAAAGATCTAACTCTACTGCGAGAAGTGTTTCATATCTGAGTACTTCAATTGTGGGTGAAAACCATTAAAAAAACACCGCAAAGCAACATATCCTACTTCGAAAAGTGTTTCTGATCAGTTTGCTTCATTTATGAGTGGTAAACTTTCAAGAAAACTCCACAAAGCATCATATCTTACCACGAGAAGAGTTTCTTCTCCGAGTACTTCCATTGAGTGTTGTAAGCATTCACTAAAACACAACGAAGAAGCGTAGAGTACCATTCTATGTGTTTCATGCACAACTACTTAATTTAATTTATGAGTGATTCTGATCAGAGTACTTCATTATTGGGTGCTAGCCATTAAAGAAAACATCACAAAGCGTCGCACCCAACTGCGAGAAGGGTTACTTATCTGAGTACTTCATTTATGGGGGTTAACCATTAAAGAAAACTATGCAAAGCATCATATCCTACTACGAGAAGTGTTTCTGATCGGAGTGCTTTATTAATGAGTGGTAAACATTCAAGAAAACTCCACAAAACATCATATCTTACCAAGAGAAGAGTTTATTCTCCGAATTCCTCATTTTAAGTGTTGTAACCATTCACTAAAATACAACTAAGAAGCAAAGAGAACCAATATAAGTATTTCATGTCCTAGTACTTAATTTATGAGTGATTTTAATCAGAGTACTTCATTTATGGGTGGTAACCATTAAAGAAAACATCACAAAGGATCTTACCCTACTGCGAGAAGTGTTTCTTATCTGAGTACTTCATTTATGGGTGATAACCATTAAAGAAAACACCGCAAAACATCATATCCTACAACGAGAAATGTTTCTGATCATAGTGCTTATTTTTTGAGTTGTAAACATTAATGAAAACTCCACAAAGCATCATATCTTACCACGAGAAGAGTTTCTTCTCCGAATACTTCATTTTAAGTGTTGTAACCATTCACTAAAACACAACGAAGAAGCATAGAGTAACAATCTAAGTGTTTCATGTATGAGTACTTATTTTATGAGTGATTCTAATAAGAGTACTTCATTTATGGATGGAAACCATTAAAGAAAACATCACAAAGCATCGCACCCAACTGCGAGAAGTGTTTCATATCTGAGTACTTCATTTATGAGTGTAGGTTATTAAAGAAAATATCACAAAGCATCATATCCTACTAAGAAGTGTTTCTGATCAGATTACATCATTTATGAGTGGAAACCTGTAAAGAAACTCTAGAAAGCATCATATCATGGTACGAGAAGAGTTTCTCCGAGTATTTCATTTAAGTGTTCTAACCATTCATTAAAACACAACGAAGAAGCACATAAATACCAATCGAAGCGCTTCATGTCCTGATACTTCATTTATGAGTGATTGTGATCATAGTACTTCATTTATGGGTGGTAACCATTAAATAAAATATCACAAAGATCTTACCATACTGCGAGAAGTGTTTCTTATCTGAGTACTTCATTTGTGGGTGGAAACCATTAAAAAAACACCGCAAAGCATCATATCCTACTTCGAGAAGTGTTTCTGATAAGTGTGCTTCATTTATGAGTGGTAAACTTTCAAGAAAACTCTACAAAGCATCATATCTTACCACGAGAAGAGTTTCTTCTCCGAGTACTTCTTTTGAGTGTTGTAAGCTTTCACTAAAACACAACGAAGAAGCGTAGAGTACCATTCTAAGTGTTTCATGTCCAACTACTGAATTTAATTTATGAGTGATTCTCATCAGAGTACTTCATTATTGGGTGCTAGCCATTTAAGAAAATATCACAAAGCGTCGCACCCAACTGCGAGAAGGTTTACTTATCTGAGTACTTCATTTATGGGGGTTAACCATTAAATAAAACTACGCAAAGCATTATATCCTATTAAGAGAAGTGTTTCTGATCAGAGTGCTTTATTAATGACTGGTAAACATTCAAGAAAACTCCACAAAGAATCATATCTTACCACAAGAAGAGTTTATTCTCCGAATTCTCCTTTTAAGTGTTGTAACCATTCACTAAAATACAACGAAGAAGCAAAGAGAACCAATATAAGTGTTTCATGTCCTAGTACTTAATTTATGAGTGATTCTAATCAGAGTACTTCATTTATGGGTGGTAACCATTAAAGAAAACATCACAAAGGATCTTACCCTACTGCGAGAAGTGTTTCTTATCTGAGTACTTCATTTATGGGTGGTAACCATTAAAGAAAACACCGCAAAACATCATATCCTACAACGAGAAATGTTTCTGATCATAGTGCTTATTTTTTGAGTTGTAAACATTAATGAAAACTCCACAAAGCATCATATCTTACCACGAGAAGAGTTTCTTCTCCGAATACTTCATTTTAAGTGTTGTAACCATTCACTAAAACACAACGAAGAAGCATAGAGTAACAATCTAAGTGTTTCATGTATGAGTACTTATTTTATGAGTGATTCTAATAAGAGTACTTCATTTATGGATGGTAACCATTAAAGAAAACATCACAAAGCATCGCACCCAACTGCGAGAAGTTTTTCATATCTGAGTACTTAATTTATGAGTGGTAGGTTATTAAAGAAAATATCACAAAGCATCATATCCTACTAAGAAGTGTTTCTGATCAGATTACATCATTTATGAGTGGAAACCTGTAAAGAAACTCTAGAAAGCATCATATCATGGTACGAGAAGAGTTTCTTCTACGAGTACTTCATTTAAGTGTTGTAACCATTCACTAAAACACAACGAAGAAGCACATAAATACCAATCGAAGCGCTTCATGTCCTGATACTTCATTTATGAGTGATTGTGATCATAGTACTTCATTTATGGGTGGTAACCATTAAATAAAATATCACAAAGATCTTACCATACTGCGAGAAGTGTTTCTTATCTGAGTACTTCATTTGTGGGTGGAAACCATTAAAAAAATACCGCAAAGCATCATATCCTACTTCGAGAAGTGTTGCTGATCAGTGTACTTCATTTATAAGTGGTAAACTTTCAAGAAAACTCTACAAAGCATCATATCTTACCACGAGAAGAGTTTCTTCTCCGAGTACTTCCTTTGATTGTTGTAAGCATTCACTAAAACACAACGAAGAAGCGTAGAGTACCATTCTAAGTGTTTCATGTACAACTACTTAATTTAATTTATGAGTGATTCTGATCAGAGTACTTCATTATTGGGTGCTAGCCATTAAAGAAAACATCACAAAGCGTCGCACCCAACTGCGAGAAGGGTTACTTATCTGAGTACTTCATTTATGGGGGTTAACCATTAAATAAAACTACGCAAAGTATCATATCCTATTAAGAGAAGTGTTTCTGATCAGAGTGCTTTATTAATGAGTGGTAAACATTCAAGAAAACTCCACAAAGAATCATATCTTACCACGAGAAGAGTTTATTCCCCGAATTCTCCTTTTAAGTGTTGTAACCATTCACTAAAATACAACGAAGAAGCAAAGAGAACCAATATAAGTGTTTCATGTCCTAGTACATAATTTATGAGTGATTCTAATCAGAGTACTTCATTTATGGGTGGTAACCATTAAAGAAAACATCACAAAGGATCTTACCCTACTGGGAGAAGTGTTTCTTATCTGAGTACTTCATTTATGGGTGGTAACCATTAAAGAAAACATCACAAAGGATCTTACCCTACTGCGAGAAGTGTTTCTTATCTGAGTACTTCATTTATGGGTGGTAACCATTAAAGAAAACACCGCAAAACATCATATCCTACAACGAGAAATGTTTCTGATCATAGTGCTTATTTTTTGAGTTGTAAACATTATTGAAAACTCCACAAAGCATCATATCTTACCACGAGAAGAGTTTCTTCTCCGAGTACTTCCTTTGAGTGTTGTAAACATTCACTAAAACACAACGAAGAAGCGTAGAGTACCATTCTAAGTGTTTCATGTACAACAACTTAATTTAATTTATGAGTGATTCTGATCAGAGTACTTCATTATTGGGTGTTAGCCATTAAGGAAAACATCACAAAGCGTCGCACCCAACTGCGAGAAGGTTTACTTATCTGAGTACTTCATCTATGGGGGTTAACCATTACAGAAAACTACGCAAAGCATTATATCCTACTACGAGAAGTGTTTCTGATCAGAGTGCTTTATTAATGAGTGGTAAACATTCAAGAAAACTCCACAAAGAATCATATCTTACCACGAGAAGAGTTTATTCTCCGAATTCTTCCTTTTAAGTGTTGTAACCATTCACTAAAACACAACGAAGAAGCAAAGAGAACCAATATAAGTGTTTCATGTCCTAGTACTTAATTTATGAGTGATTCTAATCAGAGTACTTCATTTATGGGTGGTAACCATTAAAGAAAACATCACAAAGGATCTTACCCTACTGCGAGAAGTGTTTCTTATCTGAGTACTTCATTTATGGGTGGTAACCATTAAAGAAAACACCGCAAAACATCATATCCTACAACGAGAAATGTTTCTGATCATAGTGCTTATTTTTTGAGTTGTAAACATTAATGAAAACTCCACAAAGCATCATATCTTACCACGAGAAGAGTTTCTTCTCCGAATACTTCATTTTAAGTGTTGTAACCATTCACTAAAACACAACGAAGAAGCATAGAGTAACAATCTAAGTGTTTCATGTATGAGTACTTATTTTATGAGTGATTCTAATAAGAGTACTTCATTTATGGATGGTAACCATTAAAGAAAACATCACAAAGCATCGCACCCAACTGCGAGAAGTTTTTCATATCTGAGTACTTAATTTATGAGTGGTAGGTTATTAAAGAAAATATCACAAAGCATCATATCCTACTAAGAAGTGTTTCTGATCAGATTACATCATTTATGAGTGGAAACCTGTAAAGAAACTCTAGAAAGCATCATATCATGGTACGAGAAGAGTTTCTTCTACGAGTACTTCATTTAAGTGTTGTAACCATTCACTAAAACACAACGAAGAAGCACATAAATACCAATCGAAGCGCTTCATGTCCTGATACTTCATTTATGAGTGATTGTGATCATAGTACTTCATTTATGGGTGGTAACCATTAAATAAAATATCACAAAGATCTTACCATACTGCGAGAAGTGTTTCTTATCTGAGTACTTCATTTGTGGGTGGAAACCATTAAAAAAATACCGCAAAGCATCATATCCTACTTCGAGAAGTGTTGCTGATCAGTGTACTTCATTTATAAGTGGTAAACTTTCAAGAAAACTCTACAAAGCATCATATCTTACCACGAGAAGAGTTTCTTCTCCGAGTACTTCCTTTGATTGTTGTAAGCATTCACTAAAACACAACGAAGAAGCGTAGAGTACCATTCTAAGTGTTTCATGTACAACTACTTAATTTAATTTATGAGTGATTCTGATCAGAGTACTTCATTATTGGGTGCTAGCCATTAAAGAAAACATCACAAAGCGTCGCACCCAACTGCGAGAAGGGTTACTTATCTGAGTACTTCATTTATGGGGGTTAACCATTAAATAAAACTACGCAAAGTATCATATCCTATTAAGAGAAGTGTTTCTGATCAGAGTGCTTTATTAATGAGTGGTAAACATTCAAGAAAACTCCACAAAGAATCATATCTTACCACGAGAAGAGTTTATTCCCCGAATTCTCCTTTTAAGTGTTGTAACCATTCACTAAAATACAACGAAGAAGCAAAGAGAACCAATATAAGTGTTTCATGTCCTAGTACATAATTTATGAGTGATTCTAATCAGAGTACTTCATTTATGGGTGGTAACCATTAAAGAAAACATCACAAAGGATCTTACCCTACTGGGAGAAGTGTTTCTTATCTGAGTACTTCATTTATGGGTGGTAACCATTAAAGAAAACATCACAAAGGATCTTACCCTACTGCGAGAAGTGTTTCTTATCTGAGTACTTCATTTATGGGTGGTAACCATTAAAGAAAACACCGCAAAACATCATATCCTACAACGAGAAATGTTTCTGATCATAGTGCTTATTTTTTGAGTTGTAAACATTATTGAAAACTCCACAAAGCATCATATCTTACCACGAGAAGAGTTTCTTCTCCGAGTACTTCCTTTGAGTGTTGTAAACATTCACTAAAACACAACGAAGAAGCGTAGAGTACCATTCTAAGTGTTTCATGTACAACAACTTAATTTAATTTATGAGTGATTCTGATCAGAGTACTTCATTATTGGGTGTTAGCCATTAAGGAAAACATCACAAAGCGTCGCACCCAACTGCGAGAAGGTTTACTTATCTGAGTACTTCATCTATGGGGGTTAACCATTACAGAAAACTACGCAAAGCATTATATCCTACTACGAGAAGTGTTTCTGATCAGAGTGCTTTATTAATGAGTGGTAAACATTCAAGAAAACTCCACAAAGAATCATATCTTACCACGAGAAGAGTTTATTCTCCGAATTCTTCCTTTTAAGTGTTGTAACCATTCACTAAAACACAACGAAGAAGCAAAGAGAACCAATATAAGTGTTTCATGTCCTAGTACTTAATTTATGAGTGATTCTAATCAGAGTACTTCATTTATGGGTGGTAACCATTAAAGAAAACATCACAAAGGATCTTACCCTACTGCGAGAAGTGTTTCTTATCTGAGTACTTCATTTATGG
>CAXKVX010004721.1:0-21520 GCA_964058865.1 Eleocharis quinqueflora
AGTGTACTTTTAGTTAACTGTTAAATTGACTGGTCACAGTGGTTGGACTAATGAATTGAGCGGAAAAGACTGTTCGTGAAGATGCCTTTTAGATATGTTGAACTGGTATAGCTTATATGACATAATGTGTTATTTTGTTTCTTTCCTCTATCATACCTTTTTTTGGAATATTAATACAGGTCAAAGGCTTGCCATTCAATAGCTACACATGGCTTGTGACTCATAACTCTTTCTCCAATGTTAATGAGCCATCTAACACAGGAGTGCAACGGGTTACCTTCTACAACCAAGAAGATACCATCACTAATCAATTGAGGGTAACTAGGATGTTTAACATTTCTACACCATGTGAATCCATTTAGTCCTACAATTTGTTGGATTGAACAAACTGCTATTTAGTTTGTGCAATGGTGGTTGCACCAGCTACTAACAGTATCAGTTATGTAAAAGTTTCTACTGTTTAATTGCCATTACGGAATGAATGCTATATTAATGTGCCATTTGGAATTATAATCTCTTTTCTATTACTAAATACCACTGGATCTTATAAAAGCAGTCCAGAACAGGACTGCAGGTGTACAGTGGATACCAGTAGGAAGCTGCACTTAAAGTCTCTGTAAGTACTTGAAGTTCCTGGAGGAAGTGTGTGTTCCTTGCATTCTGGTCTAATTTAGATTTTCTTTGTAGAATGGAGTCAGGGGATTGATGCTTGATATGTATGAATATGACAGTGACATCTGGCTCTGCCACTCCTTTCAGGGACAGTGCTATAATTTCACAGCTTTTGTAAGTTCAATTCTTTTAAGAACATCTTACTCAATACTAGAGATATTCTAGTCTTGGTATCTTTCTTGTACATGCAGCATAAGCAATTTTCTAAATTTCCTGGAATTTCTGTCTGTACTACTCGGGAAATGGTTGTTAGTTGTAACATATGCTGTTTAACCCTTCTATTGGATTTCCCTTGATCTGTATGAAGTTCCTCCTTTTTCTTCTGTTCCTTCCACGTTCTCAAGGGTTCGAACCTATCAACATTGATAAAATAATACAAGGACCCTCGTTTAAAGTGTTTCATCTATGTTTAGCTATTGTTGTTTTATAGAAGATGAGCTTTTCATGGTGTTGAACTTTTGGGTTTTGTGAAGTTTCCGTCCAATCTCTGATCATATTTTCAATGGAATTTTTCCAGTATTGACTAAAGTAATGTTGTAAAGGATTTCAGTTTACCTAATTCAGGAACCAGCAATAAACACTCTAAAAGAAGTTGAAGCATTCCTGACCGAAAACCCAACAGAAATTGTTACAATATTCATAGAAGACTATGTTCATACACAAATGGGTCTAAGCAAGCTTTTCACCAATGCTGATTTGGCCAAGTATTGGTATCCTGTCTCTGAAATGCCAGGCAATGGCAAAGATTGGCCAACTGTTACTGAGATGGTGTCAAAGAACCACCGGCTCCTTGTCTTTACTTCTAACTCCTCTAAAGAGGCGAGTGAGGGGATCGCGTACCAGTGGCGCTACTTGTTGGAGAATGAATGTAAGATCCTTTCTTTCTATCTTTCTGTACATCTTTTCATGTATGTGAGAGAGGTTGTCTCGGTGTGTGTTTTACCTCTCAAAGTTGCATTATTGGGCATTGTCCCTACAACAGTCATAGTCATGGTAATGGTGCCATGGAGTACCGTCCAATTATATGGTTGGTTATATGGTTGTATTTGTACTTGTAATACCATATATGCTGGAATAATGGATTAAGGTGGTAAAGTACATTTATTGCTAGCAATCCATTTGAGTTTGTAAATTACTAAGTCTGAACTGAAAAAAAAATATTGTTTTGAACCCAATACACCATTTGGTTTTATTTAGAGTTTTGAAAGTTAAAATGTTTTGAAGTTAAAATGTCTGTTCGACAAATCAGCTGGAGATCCAGGAATGGTGCCAGGTTCGTGCCCAAACAGAAAGGAATCACAGCCTTTAAATTCAGGATATGCCTCTCTTTTTCTGCTAAATCACTTCCCTACAATACCAGTTGAAAATGAGGCTTGTAAGGAGAACTCAGCATCTCTTTCTCAGATGGTTCAAGCGTGTTACAATGCAGCCGGCAATAGAATGCCCAACTTCATTGCAGTCAACTTCTACATGGTAAAAGTTTATGGAGGCAATGTCACGTGTAGCTCTAAAATGGCCAATTGTCACATATACCTACACAAACTTAATTCCTTGTAAAATTTAATGAAGCCACACATTTCACCTAAGACTCATAAAATCATCATTTCTGCTCCCCACTACCCTAAGGGTTCTCTTGAGTCTTGACGGAAGGGAGAAGTTGAGGAGGGGTCTCTTATGTGTAATTGGCATTCTTTATGTGGACATGCATGTATGGTTTCAACTTTCAAGGGTGTATGCCCGATTTTTGTTTGCTTCTGCAGAAGCAGAAACAAGATTGTTTATATCTTGTTTATTATTTCTATCCAACTTACAAACTAGGGCTGCCCCTTTGTTTCATGCTTGTTTATGAGAGTTATGTTAATAAATTGATATATAATAATTTTTTAAAAGAGAGAATGTAAAAAATTAAAGTGCTATTAGCATGAGGAAAAATGACTGCAAAACAATTTCTGTATCACTTTGGAAGTTAGTTGACATCTGAATAAACATGTTAGCCTACTTTGAGATTATGATGATTCCTGTTTTTGCAGAGAAGTGATGGTGGAGGTGTTTTTGACATTCAAGACGGAATAAATGGCCCGGCACTCTGTGGTTGTAGCACTATTGCTGCTTGTCAGGTGCTTCATTGCCTTTTCTTTTATTATTTCCTTAGATTTATAATTCTTGGGTCTTTTATTATCTACAATTTGGTTAATGCTGTAGAAGTCAAGCTGATGAGGTTGTGTGTTTTGCTCAATATATCATTGCAATATTTTGCTTTTATGTTGAAATATTGCCTGGTACTTAAAGTTGAGTGTGGTACCAGCATCGATAATTTGAGACATTGAAATAAAACCCTCAAAATATGCAGGTAAGGTTAGTTTAACTAAAATTGCAGTCAATTAACCTTCAGTTGCACAGTAATACTCAAATTAACCCACTATTTTGCTTGATTACCCTCGCCATGGTCCATATAATTATTTCTAATTTCAAAACAATTCTCCCAAACCCTTTCTGGCCTCAAGCTACCGAGGATCTGAAACCGAGTGGAAAGCAGCCAGAAAAAGAAAAAAGTTGTTTGACTGAAACAGTACAGATATTCTGTATCTTATTGATTGGAACTTCTGGGACCAAAGGAAAGTACTAGATCTCTTGGGAACTGCACCAAACTTAGAGATTGCAATGCTTCGCAAATTTGTAATAGAAAATACCGTTACTTGATGCACTGCCATAATACAATATTAGTCTGCCTCAGTGACATTTAATATTTCTCCTTCAGCGGGATACAAGGGCTCCATTTGTTATGCCTCCAACCTCCATAACAGTAAATAGGACTTCATGGAAATTGATAACTTGAAAAATTCAAAGTTCAAAAACTATCCACATCAAATAATTGTTTCCAAGCTTTTGGACCTAGCAGACAAGGTGGAACGTTGCAAGTTGTATGCGTGGGATAAGTGATATAGATTAACGTTTTATTATAATATATGAGTAAATTCAAGCATTGAACTTTTGTGGAATATGTACAGGTAGAGGCACAAAATAATAAAATATGGAGGCATTTGAATCCTTGACTTTGTGGAAATTTTGTTTGAGAAACTTGTTATCAGATAGTTTTCTGTGGTATTGGTGCTTAACCTAGGAAATTGCTTGAGGTCCTCATTTGACCTGTAGTGATAGCATCCTTTGTTTTCCTAAGAGGCTGTGAAATTATTAATACGACCACATGTGCTCAGTAATTTGGAATTATTGTTTGGAGGCAAGTTGTTGGGTTATTATATGCACGAGTAACGAGTTCGTCATCTAATTATATGTTGCTTTGTAGGCTGGAGCACCAATGGGAAGTTGCAAGAATACTGTACCTCCAAGTCAAACTCCAACAACACCTGGTGAAAATGTTCACTCAGGAACTTTACAGTTGTCCTTGCCTCCTTCAAATTTCAGTTTGCAGCATGATTCAGTTGTAACTAAATTGCAATTTGTTTTATTCATTATTGTGCTTCTTTTATAGTTTATTTATTTTTTCATTTTTACCTCATCTTTCCTTGTTACTGAGCATTTTTCTTGGTAGCAATTATTATTCTGAGGTATAAGTTTTAAAAAATGAGAATGCGATTTTTACCGGACGTAATGTCCAAGTGTGCTTGATAAAGCACAAAGTAAGCAAAATGTTTATTTCATCATACCCGTATTATTTTTCATGCGCTCCTGTAGCGTAATGTCCAACTTGGGAAGTCAGCATCCTTAATTATCCCACTGACAGCGCATGGAGAAAAAAAGTCTGAATTTTTCGTGCTGTGCTGCGCGGTACGATCCATTTGTATCGGATAAAAAAGTTGATTTATAAATTTAATAAACATGAATCTTAATATATATTAATATGATGTTTGTACCCGCCTCTCTTTGTTTTGTTCGGTTATTGAAATCTTCTGTGGCATCTGAAAGGTAGTTATGAAGCAAAAAAGAGATGGATGAGACCATGATGACGACGGTAAGAAGCAAAAAAGATGAGGATTGCAGGAGAGAAAACATGGAGGAGGCGAGTGGAGAGGAGTGGAGGAGGTGCGAAGACAATAAAAATAGAACTAAAAGGAGGCAAATTAAAGGAGGTGAAAAGAAACAGAGAAGGCAGAGAAGAGAGAGGCTGAGTAGTAGTGAGAAAAACGAAAATAGGTTAGAGATGAAAATCTAAAAAACAAAGGAGAAAAGAGTATGAACAAAATAAGAATATAGCATGAGCAAGTGCATAAAACATAAAGTCGAATGTGAGTTAGATCCTCATTAAAAACAGACGGATCGACCATTACAATCGATGCATCAGGAATTACATTGTGATATTTTATTTATCAAAATGCAGAATCATGAAGTGAACCTTTCTTATCTAAACGCTAAAAATACATTAAAGAATACTGTAGCACTTGACTAATTCAGGGATACCAGTATACCACCGACCGACCTCACTAGTCCCTATCACGCCTCTCACAGCCGTCCGATTAACGCTACCTACTTACTTGACTCAAATCTCACCGTCAATTCATCCATCCCACGGTCAAACCACGCCTCCCCGCGAATTTCAATATTTCAATATTTCAATATTTTAATATTTTAATACTAGTGGCACGTGTCATGTCAATGTGATGGCCTGTGTCGCGACAAGTTGTATTAATTTGGGGATTGCTTTAAGGCGCATGCAATGCAAATATGCAATGCATCCATTTAAAATACACGTTTGCAGCTCTATCACCTATCGCCTACCTGAGTTGATGCGAAAACTAGATACTCCTGGTGTATCCAATGCCATAGTCCATGGCCCACGGATATGCACAGATATGTTGTATGGTGAACAAGGTGCATGCATTTATTAAAAAACCAGCTGATAGAAGGCCCACCGACTCATTGATGTAATCATGTAACTCCGCAATTGGTTTATTTGTCGGCAAATTAACTCTCGTTTTTCTCACGTTCATTCATTTTATACAATCCATCTTTTTATTTCTTCCAATTTAATATTGCGGCGCCACATCACTGTCACCGTCACTGTCACTTTCGTTGAACGGATTGGATCAAACTCCAGCAGGCGTTCCTGACTTGACCTCCTCTCTCGCTCTCTCCATATCAATATAAATATCTAATCTAATATTTCATTCTCTAGCACAAATTGAGCTCGTGCATGGCTAGACTCAACTCCAAAACCATGGAGTCGTCTAATAATTGCTGCCACCAATCACAGAAGAAATGCAAACAATACAGAGGCGTGAGGATGCGCAAGTGGGGCAAGTGGGTGGCAGAGATAAGGGAGCCCAACAAGCGCACCCGTATATGGCTAGGCTCTTACTGCACCCCGCTTGCCGCTGCAAAGGCCTACGACACCGCCGTTTATTATTTACGGGGCCGGTCTGGCCGGCTCAATTTCCCTGATGAGATTTCCGTCGAAAGTGGGCTCCATGGGGAGCTCACATCAGATTTCATTAGGAAAAAGGCGGCCGAGGTTGGTGCGAAGGTCGATGCAGTGCAAGCCGGGCTTGCTGCTACTGGTTGTGTGAAAGTGGAAGCTGGTAGTCAAATAGAGGGAGATGACAGGAAGGATTGGAGAGGTTTTGATCTCAATGAAGCGCCTGGTCAGGAGAGCTTGTTGGATTAATTAGAAGTATTTCGTTTTTTGTTTAATTAGTTTCTGGATATCTTGGATATATATCTTTTCTACGGAGGGGGGGGTGCTCCTTAGCATGCAAAATGTTTGTTTTTTGTTTATATATATAGGAAGTTTAGAGTTTAATAGCTAATAGCTAAAAAGCTAGTGGAGAGTTTTTTTCCTTCTTGTAACATCAAACTATAAAGTGCAAGTGGAATTAATTGGTTAATAAGTTTCAGTTGTTATCATATATAGAGTACAGGAATTGACTTGGCTATGGTGCCTCAATTTGTTGCTAGTCAATAACTCAATATTCTTTGATAAGACCACAGCACATGCACGAGTTCGACAAGTGACATAAAACAAACTGTGTTAAATGGACACTTGTTTTTTACGTTATTGCCATTTAAATGAAAGGGCACTATAATGCTAATGTCTATGCTGTGAATTTTGAGGGAGTGGCGCGCTGTTTAGTTAGCTATGGAATGCCCATGCTGCTGTAACTGCACCAAACAATAAATGAATAAACAAATAAAGGAATGAGGCAAGCAAAATATATACTTGGTGACATTATCCCAAACAGGGAAATGATTGGGTGCCTCTTGACTCACCACCATGGCATTAAATCTGAGAAGCATAGCACCATGAGTCCAGTATAGTTGTAATTCAGGGAAAAGAAGGCTCTCATTCATATTGGCTGTGGGTGGCAGAAGCAGGGCATCAAGTAGAAGTTCAACTAGCAAAGGAACACCGGGTCGATATCTAAAATGAGCAATGGCAATTCTTAGCAAACAATTATTTTACATACTACGACATAATATACTGGCTCATTCATTCCGTATCAACCCTTGATCATCATCAACTTCACATATTGCATTTTTCATAAGATCAACTTCACTAATTTTGCTTTATAATTACCACAAAGGATTGGGTATCTTATAAAATGTGGTGCCAATCAGTCCATTACAATAATGTACAGAATGGTACAGTTTGAGCCAGCATATAACATATTTGATTATGTATTGAGATAGTATAAAAGATAATTTATCATAGCCTATTTACCCAAATAGATTAAAACAGCATATTCTTCAGATCGGTGAATGGTGATGCACCATTTCCAAGTTTTTGACACAAGGGAAAATACATCCCGATTTCCAAGGGAGCTCATGAGTGATCTAGCAACGACTATCCATCTCCACAAAATGTAGAGCCCAAGTATTAACGCAAAGAGATCTACACAAACACGGAAAATGTAAAATTTTCAAGTTTATTTCAACAATGATGTTCCATATAAAAGACAGCTTGTACAAGTACACATGAATTTAAGAAATTACAAAGGTATACCTTCTCATTTATTGTTTATTACCATCTTTCTTTTATTGTTTATATTATTTTATTTTTATCTTTTCTTAGAAATTACCGCATTCCCATATGGCATCTAAAACTGATGGAGTGATGGGTAGAGGCGGCAAGTCGGGTCGGTCGGGCGGGTTTGGGTCGAGTCGGGCCGGGTCAGGTCGGGTTAGTTTGATCGTTTATAATAGTCGGGTTGGGATCGTGTCGGGTGAGGTCAGGTCGGGTTTCGGGTCGGGTTGGGATTGTGTCGGGCGAGGTCAGGTCGGGTTTCGGGTCGGGTTGCGTCGATCTTTTTCGGGTGACGGGTCGGGTCGGGCAAGACCGGGTCGAGTTTCAAGTCGGGCTGCATCGACAAATTTCGGGTCTTGGGTCGGGTCGGGCGAGACTGGGTCGGGTTGCACCGACAACTTTCAAGTATTATTTTGAGTTTTAAGTTCAATCGGACAAGATCAGATCGCGTTATTGAATTGTACAAGTAAATCTTAACTTTCTCTGATGTTAATTTGTTAGTAAAATTAGATTATGATGTTGGCAAGATATGATTAGATCAATTTACAAGTTGTCGAGTCGGGTCGGACTTGGGTCCTCATGTGTCGCACCATCTCGGGTTACGGATCGTCTCAGGTCGGATCAGGTCAGGCTCAGGTCGCTCATGTGTCGTTTCGTCTCGGATTACGAATCATCTCGTGTCGGGTCGGGTTCTGCCACCTCTAGTGATGGGTGAGGTATGACATCAAAGAGAACTCTCCCAATAAAAGCTGGAAGAACAATCATGGCAGTGCTAACTGCTAAATAGTAGAAGGCTAATCCATGCCAAGACCAGCAACAGAGAGGATTTAGCCCCCCTTCAGTTCACAATCTGGGGCAGGCCTAGGCCCATGGGGCTCCTCCTTGTCTCCTTTAAGATCTGGTCCTGTTAATCCACGACAAGAACCCAACTTTCTTCTGAAATGACCAATGTACACAGGGATGTCAACGAAACCAGGTCCAAACGGGTTTTCGTTCCGTTTCGTTTAAACGAAACGAAAACAGAAGCTGGCCCATTGTATCGTTTGCCAACGAAACGAGATACAGTATGGGGCTTTTTTATCATTTGCCGAAAGAAACGAAATACGGTAAGGCCCATTTTCGTTATCGTTTCATTCTGCTTCGTTTAGAATTCTGCCTGTTTGGAATTGTTTTGGATAGCAGGGGTTAAGGAGGCGGAGAAAACGAAGCTGACGCGTAGAAAACCCTAGCTTCCATCGAAGCGCCGCTCGTTTCCCCTCTTTCCCTCGCACGCATGTTCGTTCTCTTGTGTCTCTGTCTCTCTGTCTCTCTGTCTCTCTCGTGACTCTCTTTCTTCCACTACTGCACGTCAGCCTCTTGCACACTGCCTGAGGGCCCGTCTGGTGTGCTATTCTTGCCCGTCGACCCATGCGTGATGAGGCCAAGTCCGATCTGTCCCCTTTCATTGAGATATAATCATTCCCTTAGCTGTTTTTCCTCTAACCGAGCTAGATCTTTGGCTTGATGCTCTTGGTTAGATGATCTGCACCAGCAATCCCCTCTAATCGAGATATCATGACCCTAAGACTAACAAGATTTTTAGCACACTCGATGGCTATTTTCCTAGATGGCTTTGTGCCTTTGAGGCTGCGAGGCAGGTCAGATCATCTATCAAGGCATCACTGTCAACAGGTAAGCTTCTGGCTTAAGGAAAGTTTGCATAAATATTGGTTTGTTCACGGAAAAAAGGCAGAATGGAAGACGAGAGGTATATAGAGAGACATAAGAAAGAAATAACGGGAAAGACTGAGGGAAACAACAAGTTAGCTTTTCTCACAGTTAAAGGTAATTTTTTTTGTTTTGATTTGATTATTTATGTTTTTGTTTTGTTTAGCAAGTTAGCAGTTCTTTGTTTTGTTTCTATTTCTGTTGGTTTTGTTTAGTAAGTTAACACTTTTTTCGTTTTTTCTTTGTTGTTAGCTTCTTTCTGTTTGTTGGTACCGACCTGTTGTTGTACCAACTTTCTGCTGGTACCATTGAAGCTTATTTCTGCCGGTAGCAAGGATGGTGTATGTAGAAGAGTCTGAGCCTAACCTCCCTGATGACAGGTAAGTTGAAATGCTTTACTGTTAGTTGAATTGAAGTTTGATGAAGCTGAACTATTAGTTGAATTGAAGCTTGATTAGTTGCAATGCTTTACTGTTAGTTGAATTGAAGCTTGATGAAGCTGAACTGTTAGTTGAATTGAAGCTTGATTAGTTGAAATGCTTTACTGTTAGTTGAATTGAAGTTTGATGAAGCTGAACTGTTAGTTGAATTGAAGCTTGAAGAAGCTGAACTGTTAGTTGAATTGAAGCTTGATGAAGCTGAACTGTTAGTTGAATTGAAGCTTGATTAGTTGAAATGCTTTACTGTTAGTTGAATTGAAGCTTGATGAAACTGAATTATTAGTTGAATTGAAGCTTGATTAGTTGAAATGCTTTACTGTTAGTTGAATTGAAGCTTGATTAGTTCAAATGCTTTACTGTTAGTTGAATTGAAGCTTGATTAGTTGAATTGCTTTACTGTTAGTTGAATTGAAGCTTGAATTGCTTATGCTTAGATTACATGTTCTTTGTTAGCATGGGCTTGGGGATGCATGGGGAGACCCAAGAACAGATACAAATGATCCCCAATGATGCCCATGTTGACCCTGAACATGTTGGTGATGAAGCACCAGCAGTTGATAATATACCCACAAGGGCACCTATTTGGAAAGACTACGTACAAGGCAAAAAAAAGCAAGATGGTAGTTACACTGCCACTTGCAAGTATTGTAGAAAAGTGTATCCTATGGGTAACCAAAAGAGCACTGCCTCCAGCAGTCAAGTGAGAAGCTCTCTCAATGATGAGAGCATGGAGGCTCTGATATGTGCCCAGGATTGGTTGCGTGCATCAATTACAGGTTTGCTATTCTTCAGAAAATTTGATATGTGCCCACTTCTTCACTCTCTGAATTATGAATATTAACTCTTTCTTTTGTTGTCTGTCAATACAGAAAATGGATTCAATTTTGGTGCAACAAGTGATGAACTAGAGGATGACAGTATTTGTGGCACTGCTGCTAGTACAACTTGAAGATTATGGGTTAGTTTTAGTGTCATCTTGTGCCTTGCTTTGATGGCTTGTTGCCTCATTTTGTTGTTATGTTGGCTATGTTGCTTGTCAGTCTGTTAGTTGAAGCCTGAAGTGTTGTTTCTTTGTTATAGGTCAGTATCTCTTTGGCTCCTTGGATCCCAAGCAATGATTTTCGATGATGATCAATGTGTTTCAATTGTTTTAAATGCTTGAATCTTTGTCCATTGACTGAGTAAAGGTGCCTGAGAAAAGAGCTTGAGGTCTGAGTTGCCATTTGAGTTGTTGTCTATTTAGGATCAATGTGTCTCAGTTTTTAGGATTTTGGGTTCAAATATGTTGTTTGTGCAAGGCAGAGATGTGGTGGATTTTGCAATATTTTCCTTGATATATTAGTGTTTCTGTGGGATCCATTTTTTTGATTTTTCTTAGCACCACCTGACACCTGTTGATATATTAGTGTTTCTATGGGTTCAAATATGTATGTTGCTTAAATTTGTATTTTTGTTCAAATATTGGTGTTTCTGTTGATATATTTTTGTTATTTCAAAATCTACTGAATATATTTGATTAAATATATTCAGGATTCAAGTTGCACAGGATCAGGTTTCTGATGGTTTGAAACGTTTGTGACAGAAAAAAAGTGTCAAAAACGAAACAATCAAACATAACACAATTCATTTTCGTTTTCCAAACAAAACACTAAACAGAAAAAAAAAATTCGTCCTCCAAACAGAACGATTCACGAAAAACTCAGTTTCCGTGATCGTTGACAACGTTTGACACCCCTAAATGTACATGAACATCCTTCTCAAATTGTTTTATAAACTTCTATATGTTTCATGTTTTTCCTGCAACACAAAATACAAATATGTTGATCAGACCGAATAAGATCAAAATGCAACTCATGAATCTTGTAGGTGCTTTCTAGCAAAACATTTTTAGGATAACTTTATAAATATCTAATATAAAACAGAAAAAAAAGAAGAGCAGGCAGATGAAATATTTAATTATATAGAATAGTTTTTGACAAAAATAGAATTATTTTTGATAAAATAATCATGTAGATTTCTTCCAGGGGAAATATTTAATTTTACCATCTCAGTTTGTTATTGTCAAATATTGCAAGGTTGCAAAGTTATGTGGTTGTAGAAAAGTTTGTTGAAATCTGGTTTTATTACCCTATAAGTTCACACGTGCCCCTGCAGAGAGAAAATTTCCATCTACCCTTAAACAAAAGGGCACTCCTCTGACCTCTCCATACTTTTATACACACAAAATAACCCGTCTCTTGTTCCTCATTTCCTCATTTGAGTTGATACAAACAACAAGGTAAGGATGGATACTAGATGAAACATATGATGGATATAAGAGAGTTATATTAAGCATCGCAGAGGCAGGTATATAAAATTTTCCATCTCATTAGGGTATAAATAATACGTACAATACCATAGACAAGTAACAACGAACTATTTTGACAATCTTGACGATGCCTTTTTTTCTGAAAACATGTGAAAAAAGTTATAGCCATGTTGTTTTCATTATACAATGGTTGTGCATCAATTCTCATGCAACAACAATAACAACAAAAAAGCTTTTTATTCTCAAATAAATTGGATTAGGCTAGAAATAAAATCCAAATTTGAAATAAAAAAAATCAATATAAATAATAATGATATAATAAATAATAAAATACTAGTAAAAATAGAAGTATAAAAAATGATAATAATAGTGCTAATAATAATACATTATTTTACTAATCATAAGTTAGACTAGCACTTTACATCGTTAATCCTCGACTAAAGTCGTACAACTATAACATTACTTCTAAAATTTAATTGTCATGGTTCTGGTACGTGAATCGCTGACTTTCATGCACTCCTATCTAACGCCTACTCTTTGGAGACATTTCATACCTTAAGTTCATTTTTACAGCTTCATTCCATGTTAATTTCGTTCGACCCCTAACTATTTTCGTGCTTTCGATGCGGCTTAAAACTTCGGCTATGCTCGTCGGGATTGTAATTAGTTTTTTTATCGTCACAAGTTATCGAGTTGTAGATATCCGAGTCTACTTCTATCGCGTCGAGTCTGATTTGTGATCGGAGAAATGAGTGATCCAAAATTGAATCTGATGCAATTTCGTGATAAAAAATACTAATTAAAACATAAGTTGAAGACAGTGTCAAATTTGAGATGTATATTCCTCCAACCGCAAATCAGACTCGACACGGTAGAAGTAGACTCGGATATCTACAACTCGATAACTTGGGACGATAAAAAAACTAATTACAGTCCTGACGAGCGAAGCCAAAATTGCTACAAAAAAATATGAAGTATGATTAGCATTTTTTAGGTATTTTTGTAGCAACTTCGGCTACGCTTGTTGGGACTGTGATTAGTTTTTTTTAACATCGCAAGCCATTAAATTGTAGATATCCGAGTCTACTTCTATTTCGTCGAGTCTGATTTGTGATCGGAGGAATGTGCTCTCAAATTTGACATCATCTTCAACTTATGTCTTAATTAGTATTTTTTATCACGAGTTTGCGTCAGATTCAATTTTGGATCGCTGGTTTCTCCGATCATTTTTTATTAATATTTTTATTAATAAAAAATGAAGTACAAAAAATCGGTAGACCTATATTTTCTATTTCTATTTGTAGAGTTTTTAAAATAATCTGTTATTTATAATTAATTAATTTAATTTTTATTATTAAAAAAACCCGGCAAACTGCCTTCCCTTCACGAAACCCAATACCAGTTCCCTGCCCCACAAGCCACCACTACACAAACCTTGTCTCACATCCGTGCATCCATCCATTTCCTCCTTTCCCCTTTATTTTCTCTCTCTTTCTCTCTCCGCATCATTCTGAGCTGCGCGTAGAAACGAGAAAGACGGGAGATCTAACCCTCGGGTACAAGGCACGATCAGGAGTTGGCGCCGCCACGACACGATGTCCGCCGCGGTCTGCGGGAAGCGATCTTCTTCCATCTTCGACGAGCTGCCGTTGCCGTACCAGCCCCACCACTCCGCCAAGCGCTCTCGCTGTGGTTTCTCCCCTCCCAGAGACGCCAACCCCCTTTTGTCCCACCTCCGTTCCCTCTTCCCTCAGATGAACCAAGAGGTAACTACTTTACCAAAGCGTTTTGGGTTGGTAAATATGTTTGACTTCTGGTATCTTTTTCGAGAATTATGCAAGATAATTTTTGTTTTGTTTAATTAATGTACTTTTGGTTGCAGTTGCTGGAAAGAGCTCTGGAAGCAGCTGGAAATGATTTGGATTCTGCAATAAAGAGCTTGACGGATCTGCATCTCGAACCAGAAGAAATCAATTTAGCTTCTGTTACAGGGACTTGTGATGGTGGAATTCCCGTAAATACTCATCTTGCAAATGAAGGTATCTTCACCCTCTTTTGACTTTTCTTTATTTTAGAGTTACTTGGAGGAATTGAAGGAATTGAATTCTTTCCCTTCTCCAAATGCTATACCTTGCTCTACAAACTCAAATTTTCAAGGAGAGACCAGGGAGGGGAGGGGAGGGGACAGAAGGGGAGCAAAGGCACATGAAATTTGGAAGATCTGTTACCTCAAGTTTGGGTGCAAAATTTTCACCTCCCTTTCCCCTTTCCCATTCCCTTCCATCTGCACAAGCCTATCTTAGGGGAGCAAACCCTCAGTATTTGGTGGATAGAAAGAAAACTAGACAATATAATTGCTTCTTCTTTGCAAATCATTGCTAATTTGGATCAGATCAGAATTTTAACCGAACAAAATAAAAAAGCGTATAAACTGTAAAGCAGACAGCAAACTCGTAAAGTGGTTATTAAGTATATTTGAATGGATGAAACAGTACATTTTGCTTCTTTCTCGTATCGTACGATGCTAACATCTATGTGCTGCGTGATATATCAGGTCAAGGAATACCAAGTAACGATGCTGACGAATGTACAGCTGCCGAATATGCGTCCGGCGGGGCTAGTAACCACCCATCAGGTGGTTCAGAATGGGTGGAGCTGTTTGTACAGGAGATGATGAGTGCCTCTGACATGAACGATGCGAGGTCTCGTGCCTCCAGAGCGCTTGAGGTCTTGGAGAAGTCTATCATTTCCCGTGTTAGCCCAGACAACATGCAGAATGTTCAAAAGGTAGTTATTCCCCATTTCTTTAGTAATATGCAATTCTTAGTTCGAACATGTGTAAACTAACATAAAAGGAGAACTTTTTGGTTTGACTCTTTCCCTTGGAAACACCAAGGATATTCGACCCAATCGGAAATAAATCCCATTGAGTGTTCGGTAGACCTACTCTTTTCCATATGGAATAGCTTTTCCCATCTTGCAACTGTGTGAGCGCCATTTGCTTGGGAAAACGAAAATCGTCCCATACTCCATTTTATTTTTCTCGGATGCTGATCTCCTCTCCTTGTGTGCTCTCTGATTAAAAAGGATGGTAATTAGAAAGCATCAAAAACAATATCTACAGATCATAGAGTAAAGAGCATAAAATAATTCATAGTGAACAAGAAAATGGGGAATAACTACCTTTTGAACATTCTGCATGTTGTCTGGGCTAACACGGGAAACCATATTGTATGGTTCTTACCAGCAAATAAGAAGTGATTTTGTATTTTTATTTTGTCTAAACTTGATAGAACATGGAATGCTAGTTGCAGTAAAGACCATAATAATTATATTTATTCTGTTGGCTTCTAGTAAAAGACAAGTAAATTTTACATAGCATGTCCCAAGCCAGGAGAGTAGGGGTGTGATCGGCTTGGTGAGCCAGCGTAAAAAATGTAGTCATTCTCGTGGAAATGACCCAGTAGAATGTTTCACTTTAGTCCGACTGGGATTCATCTTTAGCCTACCCCAACTTGTTTGATTAAAGGCTTTGTTGTTGTTGTTGTTGTTGTTGTCGTTGTTGTTTATAGCATACCAGTAAAGTACTGATTAGTAGTATCAATTAGTAGTATTACTTCATAATTATATATATGAACCCAATACTTGTCATTATGTTTTTTTTATGAAAAAATACTTTAGTATTTGTACTATGCATATCAAGCAATTGTATTAAAGTTGTATCATATCAAGCACTTCTTATTATTCAATGTTAATTATATTGTGCAGGTGTTTTTGTTGAAACTTAAGTCATAATGCTGTAATACTTGTAGAGCATTTATATAAGTTTATAGTACTTGTATTGATTATGTCTTTGTTAAGATATTTCAAAAGTAACATCTTACTATGAAAATTCCCAAGAACTGAACAGCTGTAAGAAATATTTTCCCATAGGTCTTTTTCCAATGGGAATCTACAATTCTCATGACCCAAACCCATACCCCAGGGATTTTTTTCCCTGAATTTTTGTAAGATCTGAACAGGCCCTAACTGTGTTAATACTCAGTACTGTTTATATTTTTTTTTTGCCACGGTTTCAGGAGTTGTTAACACACTTTATCGCTCTTCGAATCATTATATAGGAAAATTCATTGCTAAAGGAACAAATTGAAGCTGTCCTTCGAGAAAATGCTATTCTTAAGCGAGCAGTGGCGATCCAACATGACCGTCAAAAGGAGCAAGAAGGACAAGTCCAAGAAGTACAACATCTTAGACAGATGGTGTCACAATACCAGGAACAAGTTAGGACCCTTGAGGTAAATGATCCTCTTTTTCCTAGCACATTGTAAGCTTTGTTTGTTCCTCTTTAATATCTGAGTAAGGAAACTAAACGAAAAATTATTCTACTTCTATTATTCATCAGATAGGAAAAATAGAGAGTATATCCATAGTGGTGCTGAAGTGTAGTTTTCATTTGTTGGATCATGACGTATTACTAGCAGTTAGCATGTTTATGTACCTGCCCAAAGCACCACTTTTGGTCACAAATATAAGTATACTTTTCTATTGAAAATTAGTCATCCTTTTGAGGTGGGAGAATGGTATTGTTTGTTTTGTTTTGGTTCTAATTTATTTTATTTGGTACGCATCAGGTTAACAATTATGCTCTGATGATGCATCTCAGACAAGCACAACAAGGCAATACTATTCCTGGACGCTTTCATCCTGATGTATTTTAGATCCATACTACAGCTTTCATTGTCATAAGTTATAGATATGTATGTGTTTATTTGGTTTCTTAATTTGTATCTTTTTAAGATGAATATAAAATGATGGATAAAATGTAGTCGTGTGAATTCTTGCCTCATACCCAGAACTACATGCAGTGCACCCGTAGACAACCATCCCCATTGCCATTTGTGCTCCACAAATAGTGATGAAATTCTGATTGATTGGAATTTGTTGCAATGGTGAAGGGGTGGTACTAGCTCTTTGGATCCTGTGTGCCTGCATCTTTATAATGGTTGTGAGAGGAACTTCGAAGGGGATATTACGGCTAAGGCCGTACCATTTTGCAATCAGTTATTTGGATGGAGCTGCATCACTGACTTAATTCTCAGTATTAGTCTGTTGTACGCCCATGATGATAATCTGTATCCTTGTTAGAAACGTTTCTGGCATATTTAAATGTTAATCAGGTGCTCAAATATATGTTGATCAGGTGCCTCATGTTATGTACAAGTTTAATTTTATATCTTAAAAGCAAATTGTTCTAAAATGTTCTCCCGACGTAACTTTATTTCTGCTGCTTCAATTTCCCTGAAAAACGTATGTATGATTATTGTCCAAAAATTCTGCTACATTTTATATTTAGAACCAGCTGAAACGTATAAAAATGGTAACAACAAAAATATCAACAGAAACATATCAACAGGGAGGCAACCTATTGGTAGAGGTTGATAAGCAACCTATGTAAGGTTTTAAGTCTTCTTTATTTATATACAGAGCATGGTAATATGCATAAGACAATTTTTTTCGATCTATACGGTTATGCATATTTAATTTGTTCGATAAATTGAGATTTAAGTTGTTTAATATATTTTTTATATCAAAATCTTGTAGGAAATTAAATTTTGTGATTTTTAGATTTTTTTTTGTTATTTTTAAATTTTTTTAAGACGGTCCAGAAAATAATATTTCTTAATATTAAATTTGGATTATTTTTAAAATATTTAAAAAATAGAAGGAAAATTTTAAAAATCATGAAATTTGATTTTCTATTAGATATTGATATGAAGAATTTATTGAGCAACTAAAATCTCAATTTATTGAGCAAATGCATAGCCACATAAAACGTGAGAGATGTCATATGTATATTATCAAGCCTTGATATATATATATATATATAGAGAGAGAGAGAGATATGCTAGGGTGCTCTATGGAGCATCAAACTGCTCGTGCTTCACGTCCTTTATCTCTAATTTGAAAATTCCAATTATCGATCTGAATCGTTCAACATGATCTACATATTGAAATCTACTTAGAGATTGAATTTTACATTTTTTGCTATTTTTTTTAAGGAGGAAGAAAAGTTGCAGATCCAACGGTTTCTGGATCAACAAATTTTGTGATTTTTCTACCTCTCTAAAAAATAGCAAAAATATTCAAAAAAATATAAAATTCAATCTCCAAGTAGATCTCAATATGTAGATCATGTTCAACAGTTTAGATCGGTCATTAGAGTTTTCAAATTGGAGATAAAGGACGTGAAGCACGGACAGTTTGATGCTCCATGGAACACCCTAGCATATATATATATATATATATATGAGGGATCCGTAGCCGCCATCAATTTCGTAACCGCTCCATCATACCAAGTGTAAATCGTCAATCCGGACCGTTGAAAACATTCCCCATACTAATGTAGACTTGGAGACCAAATTTTATATTTTTTGGAATTTTTTACTATTTTATCGAAATGGTTGAAAATTAGATGTTTGTAAATCGTTAGATAAATAAATTTACAATTCATCCGATAAAATAGTAAAAAAAATTAAAAAAATGTAAAATTTGATTTCGAAGTCTATATTAATATGGAGAATGTTTTCAATGGTCCGGATCGGTCATTTACATTTGCTATCATGGAGCGGTTGCGAGCGGTTGGAAGTTTGGCGGCTACGGATCCCTCTTCTTCCTTCTTCTTCTCCCTCTCGACTTTGACCGAGTTTGACTTGAGTGCCGAGGGAGCTTGGGTCGATGGCACCTTGAATTGAGCACCTCTCTAATATCGTCTTGATGAGAGGAATTGAATGGGCCCACTGTCGATGGTTGGGGACCACTTGAGGTGGCTGAGCACCACCACTACCTCGGCTTCAGGCCATGTGTTTTAATTTTGATTTTCATGACTTGCAAATGATTTTAAAGCTTGAATTTGATTTAACTATACTCCAGAATCAGATTTGTGATGATTTAGAGCTTCAATTTGATTTGCATTTCAAGTTTGAACGATTTGAGTCGGTTTGGTCTCAAATAGTCACAAACTAGTTCAATTTGAGGATTTCAATGGCACAGTTCAATTTCTATTTGCCTACACACTGCCTATAATCTTTGAGTAGCATCTGGCAACCATCAATTTGGTTTAATTTTGAATTTAGAGTGGCACAGTCCACAGTTTGGTCAAACAATAACTTTTTTTTCTTTTGAATTTCAAGGGCTCATTTCAAGTTTCATTGATGCCAATATCATTTAGGGATATCAGGCAAGCCTCAATTTGATTTGAATTTGCTTTGAAAGGGCTCAATCACTGCCAGAAATCATTTCAGAATAAACAAACAACCTTCAAACCTATTTTTGAATTTCAAAGGGGCTCAACTCAATTTGTTTGATGCATCAAGCATCTCTAAGCATTCCAAAACACATTTCAAGCATTCATTTGATTACCAACAATTTAGAATTAAATTTGGGGCAATTCAAGGGTAATTTTGGTCAATTTTGAGTCTAGTTAGGCCTTTTATGGCTAATCAGACATTTAAACCATTAAGCAAGCATGCAATCAAGTCTATACGCATGGGACAATCATAGCAATTCAATTTTAGAGCTTGCTCAATCAAGAAATTTTGAATTCGGTTCAGTTTAGTTCAGTTTGGGCTGATTTGAGCAGTTGGTATCTACCAAACCTAAAATAAAAATTTTGATACATGACTTAGGCTTTGATGATTGATTTGCAAAGGGTTTGAATTTGGATTTGGAATTTGGAAACATAAATTGAGTATAAAGGGGACTCAGATCTGTGCATTTTCTTGATTTTCAAACTTGATTTCATCAAAATCTGTACAAAGGAAGGGCAAATGCCAGATTAATTTCTTAAAATATAGGTGTTAGTCTACAATTTGATACAAAGATTTGGATCCAACTCAAAAGAGGGAAGGTTTGAGAAGGATTTGAATCAGGTGTCATGCTTAAGTATGGTGTCATTTGGGGGCTGATTTGATTTTTTGGATAAAACTTGGTGATTTTGATGGCTAACATATACTTTTGAGTTTAGATTCATGTTTAGGGAATCAAAACAAACATTTCTATTTAATTTTTTTGAATTTGGACAAGAGGAGTTATTTTATACAATTAAACCCTATTTTCTGACATTTTTTGGAAATCTGAAATTGAAAAGAGAATAACTCAGATTCTGTTTGTTTAAAAATTATGAAATTAATACTAAAAGTTCATATGAACATATATTTCATGCTCACTGAAAGAATTATGATTTGGATTTGATTTGAAGGCTGTACAAAAATGACAAATCTCTGACAACAAGGGTATAAAGGGCTGAAATGGAACCAAGTGTTCAAAATTAATTTCCGCAGCTTGGATACATGATTTTAAAGCTTGACATGTTGTGTTATACACAGATTAAGGTTTTTAGACCACAAAGAGGACTTTCTTTCAGAAAATCTTAGATTTGGATTTGGAAAGAGGTTTCAGCCTTGATTAAGAGTGTTTTGAGTTTAAATTTGAGATTATAGTGTCAGATTTGGATTTCCAGAGCTTCTCTTGTGCTCTAATAGCATTTAGACACATCACAGAATCAGACAAAGGGTTTTGATGAATAAAATCATTCTAAAATCCAGATAAGACATTGAGGACTAGATCTGAACCTCATATGATCAAACTGACTTGGAAGGTCCAAAGAAGATCAATTTCATTTTAAAAAGACTTTTTTGGTTAGATGAAGATATTTATGATCAATCATCAAAGCCTTATGTATCAAAAATTTCGATTTAAAGAGTCTATACTCAAGACAACAAAGATCAGCAACATAAAACTCAGATTTCAATCAAGCAAGCAGCATATGTCAATGAATTTAGTACATAAGCATATAAAATTGGCCCTCTTCCTACCAAATTACAACATCACTCACCTTTAGAAAAGGTGATATGTAGGGGTGAGAGTGAAAGGCTCAGCAAGTACTGCGCAAGTTCGGCCACTCTTACAAATTTGGCAAGGAAAAGAGGCATTTTGTTCATCCTATGGGGGTCTATTTATAGCCCAAGGCAGTTGTTATACATTGGATTCTCTCTTATACAAGATTTTCTATGGATTTTTCATTCTTTCTTCTGTCTTGATCTTGTGTAGTCCTTGGTGTTGTATCTCATGTTTGCAGATGCTCCAAGTGGTCCCTTTTCTGTTGTTTAGATGCCAATTAAGTTTCTAGAAGTGGCAGAAAGTATCTTTGATCTCAGCCTTTCATCAACTTGATTAATGGACCAGATTGGGTCATTTGAATCTTGATCCATGTGATGCACTCCCATTGGTCAATTGAATAACTCCATATGTCCTTCAAGTGTCCTTGAGTGACCTCAGCTCTTTTGGCAAGGCTTTAGAAGCTTCCAAGATCGTTGGAGACTGATGTTGACCCCATCCAACATTGCACATGCACCATTC
>CAXKVX010004722.1:0-12371 GCA_964058865.1 Eleocharis quinqueflora
GAAAGGAGTGGTGCCCTGCGAGGACGGGGCATGCTTTCCATTGGCGCCTTTCCTTTTCTCTTCGGCTCGACTTGCTTCTCGTGTGCGGGAGTTTGCGCTTAAATCATGTAAGTATGGAATTCACACTCTATGGATTAAAAATTAGAAAACAATTGAATACATGCTCGGGAGTATACAATTCGACTAAAAGTGAAGGCCAAGAGAGGAAATAACCGACTAGTTCACCAACTTTACTTAATCCGTCTAGTGGAATAGGAACAATCTCGTGTTCTTGATTTTGAACCACTTCATCAATGCTCACAATAACGTGGTCGGGCGGGACGGTCTCATTGTGAATGGTATTTTGTGGCCTTACAATTTTGTACACCACTAACGTCATGCATGTGTCGCCATGCACAACGAATAGCTTGCACGATTTAGGCCCCTTAAGGATAAATAAGCAAAGATGTAATCAAAATAAGAAAATATGTAATCAAACTAATTCAACGAAATGAACAAAATAATAGCACGAACTGAGTATACAAATATAAAGAGTGTGGTGTCTAACAATATCTTTATATTTGTCGATTTGCAAAACTATCTTGAATTTTACCACGCTTTTGTGTTTTAAGTTTGTTGCAGGTATTGTATTGCAAAAATTGGAGATTTGGACATGCAACGCGAATTGGAAATGCAACAAGGGCATTTAGAGCATTTATCAAGAACTATAAAAAAGGTCTTAGTGAATTATTTTGTACATTTGGGTGATTTAGTTTAATTGAGCTTGAGAAAACCACAAATCAGTGCTAACCGTTGTATAACGGTTAACAACCGTATATAAAGTGTAACAACCGTTATAACGGTTAGCCCTTTTGCAAAAAATCTGAACTGTTGAAAACATTTCCAGAACCAACTGTTATATAACGGTATCCAACCGTTATAACGATTGTCTATTCAGAATTATCCCTATCTGCTGAAAAAAGTTCTAAAACCAACTGTTATATAATGGTATCCAACCGTTATAACGGTTGCATATTTGATTATGTTCCCAAATTGATTTCAAATTTCCAGAATCAACCATTATATAACGATTAGCACATCTTCTTTCAAAATCTCGGGACTTCAACCTAACTGTTATAACGGTTATCAACCGTTATAATGGTTCGGGACGAAATCTCCTATTTGGAAATGGTTTTGTTGCTGCTATATAAGGCATTCTTTCTTTTTTATCAATCCATCTTTGCGCTATTTGAAAACCTAGCAACAGCCACCAATTTTGCACTCTAACCAAGCTTTTATTTGATCAAAATATCACGGTTAAGTACTCTAAATTAGCCAAATAATTTGTGAATATTGAGAGATTGTGTAGCTATTGTTATTCTCTTGTTTTTGTGCATCTTCGACGGGTCTAGTCTCTATCCTAAGTGTGTAAAGAGCTAGATCTCGGCTATTATATGGATATTTGATGTTAGTGCATACGGCTCGATCTCATTATGAAGTTGGGGAATTGGGTGTCCCGGAGAGTAGGCTCGTCAATAGACGAACTCCGTTAACATATTGGTGTCACGCGTTCTTCACTTTGTTTGATCTTTCTTAAACTCATCTTATTTAATTTATGTGATTTAATTTTAAGTTGCTAAATTTGTTAGTACATGTATTGTTGTTTGAAATTGAATTGTGAATTTTATTTAAATAAACCTAAAAATCGAACTAAAATCTATTCACCCGCCCTATAGGTTTATCAAAGAGAAAGAACGATAACCAGTATATCATTGTAGTTCTCTAGCGTTGTAGCACCCGGGGTCATGTATAGACGAAATCGTGGGTTAAAGATAGTTTGCTGTAGCATCGCACTAATTGGACCCGCTTGAAGCATCTTTTCTTGCATTTGTTGTAATTGAGCTTGAAATTTATCGTACTCTACCTTACTGACGCATTCTCATGGGAAGTTTTCCTCCTCGGCCCCTTTCCGAAGATATCCGTCCGCCCGACCTGTCCAGGGTAGCCGCGCACCCTCCCTCTGTGCTCCTGGGTCCCGATAGCAGCAGTCAATATGTCGTCGTGATGATCCTCTTGGAACGCTCCCTGAGCATCTTCTAAAGATTTCGCTACCTGACATAAAATAACGTAAATTCAGAATAAGCCCTCAACCCTAAACAATTCAATCAAGAATCGATAATTCGATGAATAATTAAACAATTCAATCAACAACTATGAACTTCAGCCAATAATAAGTATGAGCATTTGCAATTAGTATAAAAAGGCATACCGATCGTTTAACGACCTCTCTCGTCACCTCATTAACAATTACGTACTCCCTCCTTTACTCCCCTCATTAACAATTGCTGGTCATCTATATTTTCATCATCCTTCGACTCATCTCGTACATTTTCAAAATTTCATTCTGTATATTTTCACCCGGTACATTTTCAATCCTACTCGTCCCGATTACTTCAACCGAACTTTTGGCATGCTCTCCATTCTATATTCATCGGGTGTAGCATCTCATAAATCCATTCCTAATCAAATGTAGTTCAACCTCATTGACATTACTATGGCTAACCAAGTTCTAACATTTCGAACAGGGACAGAGAAGTGTCTTTTTACCCCGCAATTTTATATATTCCACGACACACTTCATAAATTCTCCAACTCCTCCACGACGATCTATCTAAAAAATAAATAACTCATATTAATTATAGGGTATATATGAGTTATCTAGAGCTACATAAGATTTTTGGCTAGCCAACCATCCTAACCAATTCTTTGAATACTTTATCTCATTAGTGAATATACGATAGTTGCAATCGCAATTGACCTTGACAGAGGCATTGCTCTCTGTTTCTTCTGCCCTTTCGCACACCTGATTCATCCATAGCTGTGTGGGCCCTTTTTTGGCAATGCATTCTTAATCAGGGTACTAAATTTCCTATCTAATGCTACCATTTGTATCTCTTCAAGCTTTCGCATGTTTGAGAGTAAGTCTTTGCAAAATTTGGTATAGACCAACATTTGGGTCATTACCTCGGTCAATGATAGATTTACATGTAGTTGTTTCAACAATTCAAGAAACTTGCTATATTGTTTATCGACCTTGTGATTGACAAGGCTACCAGAGAATGATGCGTACTTATGATGAGGGATATAAGGTGGTACATTTGCACTTAACTGTGTCGGTTGAACCTTTTCAGCTTCTTTATCTTGTGGAGATGGTGTATCTTCCTTTGAGGCTGAAATCTCAGATGTGGAGATTGGCTCATCTACATGACGTGGTAGAACATATGCTTCCTTAGGCATCTCAGGATCTTCGTATTTTGTTTCACTGCGAAGTTTGTGTCTAATCGCTTTTACCTGATTCGGATTTGGTTCAGATTTTGATGAGAGAGTGTCTTGTAGGCATGAATTTGTGCTGCTTGTTGAGCTATTTGACTTTCTAACAACTTATTTTGAGTAGAAAGAAGTTCTACTTTCATACTCAAGGGTTCTGGTTCTGCGTAGTTCAATTGCGGCCGCAATGGAATTTATTATGGCCACAATGGAATTGGAATGGCCTTTGGCTTGACTGCTAATGCTGGAGCTTAACTGTCTTGCAGCTGCAAAATTGGTTACTGCGGCCGCAATGGCTCAAAAACTGCTCAAAACTGCTAAAATGTGCTCTGGATATGTCTATTGTGGCCGCAAAGATGATCTATTGTGACCGCAATTGAATTGAGAACCATTTTGCTAAAGAATTGACTATTCCGAAAATTCAGATTGCGTCCGCAATTGACTTGGCTGGTGGGCAGCGTTCTGTATTTGTGCCGCAACTTATTATCCGAACTCCGATTGATACGATTCAAAATGCATTAAAAAGCTAAGAACGAGCTCTATAATATTGACACATCATATTGGTATGAAATCGAAGGTATTACACTACACTAAAATCAGATTATTGAACAAATTATAGCAACTCACCAATTTAATTGGTTGCAACCCAACTCGAATTGATCTTATCCGATTGAACTTAAAAAAATCAAAATAATACTTGAAAGTTGTCGGTGCAACTCGACTCGAACCCAACCCGGTCTCGCCCGACCCGTCACCTGAAAAAAATCGACGTGACCCGACCCGAAACCCGACATGACCTCGCCCGACTCGACCCATGACTTGAAAATTGTCGACACATGACGACCTGAAACCCGACCCGACCTCACCAGACCTGACCCCAACCCGACTATTGTAGACAATCAAACTAATCCGAGCCGACCCGACTTGCCACGTCTACTCTCAATGTATATGTAATTTTTTGCATTTTTCATATCCTTAATTTTTGAACAAATAAAATACTTAATTAGTTGGACCGATTTGTGTAAATAGTGGAGAAGATATGGATCTTTGCGATCTAACTTGAAGATTAAAATATCTGATAACTTGAAGACTAAAATATCTAACTTAATTAGTTTGGACAACAATCATTTTGGGCGGCAGTAATGTTGTCATCCGGTAACGAAAATAAATAATTTCCATGGTCGTTTATTCTTGATTACCAAACTTGGAGCATCAAAGCGTATCAGAGATCGAATTCGTCGATTAAAGTAAATAAAATAATCGGAAACGTCAGTTTTGGATATACCATGTCACGAATAAGACATGTGGCATATCCAATACGTATATCAAGAAATATCCGAGCATCCGAGTATCAGAGAAGTATCCAATACATATGTGATAAGATATTTGAAATATCTGGATAGCATAGGTAGGATCGAATTGACAATTTTTATGTTGATAATCTTAATCATCTTAAAAAGACTTAAAATATGAATTTAGAGGCTTGCTTCCATGATCCACTAAAATAGAAATATTAAATCATAATTGTTAATTTAAAATAGGATCGATGGATAGCTTGACAATGTATATTTGACAATTTTAATAATGAAAATTCAAATTAATTTATTTAAAAAAATATATATAAAAAAGACATATTCTTGAGTGTATTAATTGTTGTGTATTTTATCTGGTGTAATTTGAGTGTACGTAATTTCATACTTCATAAAAAATCATCAAGTTTAATGCAACTTGATCCCTTCTCATTTAAAAATAATATTAAATTTTTAGTTCTAATAAGTTCTTTTAAATTTAAATTCAAAATTTATCTTATACACATATGATGAGATTTTATTTTATATATATACAATTTATCTAAAGAATATGATGATATTATATATATAATTTACTGTATATCAAGGAACTTGAATGTGAGGATTCCAAATAAAAAATTATTTGTTTACGCCCATGGGAAAATAGGTATATAATGAAATTGGGTCGTTCAATTATATATATGTCCAAAATATATTGATAAATTTATTTGGATTAGGATGGAATATTTTTTAATGTGAGATTCAAGCGGTATTTGCATATGTATCTCGAGTTTCCAAGTTCACTTGATCGATTCAAACCATCAAACATATTCATATTTAAATCTACTCGACGATTCAATTTTACATTTTTAAAATTCCTTTACATTTGAATTTGTCATTTCAACTTTGAAACTCGAGGTACGTACGGATGCAAAGTATCGGTTGAATCACACTTTGCAAAGACTTCCAGCCTAACTCAATTCATTTGATAATTTTCAATTTTATTAGTTTTTTACAACTCAGTATTAAGATCATGAAATTAATTATAGTGAACTTTCCTCCCATATACAAACATTTTAATGCTCCTGTAATGATACTTCTATTTTACCAATTTAACTCACTATATTAACATTTTCCTAATTAACACAAATATCCTGTATTATTTTTCTTTATACTATTTCGTGTATGACCTGTACAATTATATATGCACACTCCAGTATTTGAATTGTGCACCAAACTGTAATTAAGCACCACGAGAAATTTGTGGATACACATTTTTGCTTTTTAATTGAAATGAAATTCGCCGGATTGGTAAGTCGAGTACCAACAACAAAAATAAATAAGTAAATAAATAAATAAATAAAAATAAAGTTACGTATACTTTTAATATTTTTATCGTTCCACTATAATTAATTAAGCACCACAAGGATTTACTGTTAATCAAAACACCACACGCAATTTAATTATGGTTTCAATTGCCTACGCTTTCAATTTTTTTAGGTGACAAAAGGACATCGATTGGCCATTGATTGAACCTTAATGGCCATATGTCATCTTAAAAGAAAATTGAATTAGAAAAAAAAGAAGCAGATCTCTTTAAAATCGGAGATTTGCACGTATAAATTTCAAAGTTGTATAAACTATTCGATTGCTATTTCGTAATACGGAGTATTCCGTGAAATCCGAATTCCTTTAATCGTGCGCACATAGTACTTGGGTCTGTTTCTGTTATGCCTATATATATAAATTAACAATTACACTTTGCATTTTGCATTGCGGTCAACATGTGCAAGCTAAAAATAAATATTTGAGCTAGCTAGCAATTAAATGATGCATGTATAAAAATATTAGTCAACACAAGGGTTATTAGTCTAGTATGTGCTATTAAGTCTAATTTCATCATATTGTCTGGAAATTAGACAACCCTATTGGGTCTGTATATATAAAAATCAATCTGAGAATAATAGACAATCCGTAATGCATGCATCATATATTGCATCCGTCTTTGAATTTTTTTTTCTGACTTTGAAAAATAAAAAATAGCATTTATAACTATAGCTTTAAATCTTTGACAATGATGATCCATTTTTTTAGCATTTACGTTCACTTTATTATCTGAACGCATGCTCAACCAAAAAAATTTCTAAGTAAAATTGCACTGTGAATCCAAAATCTAAACGGTACATCTGAACGAAGTGTTCCGAAAATAATTCTGAACGCAATGTTCATATAACACTACTGATTGCAAAGTCTAAACGTTGTTTGATTTTTTTTTGGTTCATTCTGAATTTCTGAACGCATGTGTTCAGATAACACATGTAAACGTGAACACTAAAAAATAGAGTCATTGTTGTCAATGATTTGAAACGAAAGATCTAAAAGTTATTATTTTTTAGGCTCAAACCAAAATAAATCTCCGTCTTTTACTATACTATCTAATTAATAGCTATCTAATTAATAGCTAGCTTATAGAATAGAAAATTTATTTGGAAAAACATTAAAATTAATCTTCATCTGTTTATTCGTTCTATATTAACACAAAATACTGTATTCTAACTTATTATAAATGCATTTAAAATTTCATTTAAATTTTTTTTCATTTTCTTTTCATCAAACTGAAAAAAGTAATAACCTAAATAATGTGTTGTTTGGTGAAACGCATGCTTAACTTACTATAAATACATTCAAAAAATTATAAAATAGAAAGAATTTTTTTTTAACGCAACACCGGTCTTTTATAAAAGTCAAATAGACGAAATTGACAATACTGTTCATTAAACCTTCAATTTTCACTCTTCTAGTGTTTGCTTTTGTACAAGGGATTTTTTTTTTGTTACTAAAAATGCTAATAATTAAATCTAGTTGTTTATATTAGGGTAATTTTTTATAACAACTCCAGTTGCATTCGTCGAGACTGTATATAGTTTTTTTGTCGTCGCAAGCCATCGAGTTGTAGATATTCGAATCGTTCAGACTTATTTGTTATCGGGATTGTAATTAGCTTGTTGGTCGTCACAAGCGATTAAGTTGTAGATATTCGAGTATTCTTCCGTCGCATCGAGTCTGATTTGTGATCAGAGGAATGTGCATCTCAAATTTGGATCAATCTTCAACTTATGTCTTAATTAGTAATTTTTTTTCACGAGTTTGCGTTAAAATCAATTCTGAATCGCTCGTTTTTCTAATCACAAATCAGACTGGAAGCGATAGAAGTAGACTCGAATATCTACAACTTGATGGCTTGCGACGATAAAAAACAAACTACAGTCTCGACGAGCGTAGCCGAAGTTGTTGTTAAAATACTTATCATACGATTAATATTTTTTTCTGCAAACTTCGGCTATGCTCGTCAGGACTGTAATTAGTCTTTTTTGTCGTCGCAAACCATCAAACTATAGATATTCGAGTCCACTTCTATCGCATCCAATCTGATTTGTGATCGGAGGAATGTGAATCTCAAATTTGACTCCCACCTTCGACTTATGTATTAGTTAGTAAATTTTTATCATGAGTTTGCTGCAGAATTAATTTAAATCGCTCGTTCCTCTGACCACAAATCAGATTGGACGTGATGGAAGTAGACTCGAATATCTTCGACTCGACGACTTGCGAAGATAAAAAAACTAGTTACAGTCACGATGAACGCAACTGAAGTTATTATAAAATGTTACCTTAATATAGTCAACTATAATTAAATTATTAACATTTTTATTAATAAAAATTCCTTGTACAAAAGCGGACTTTAGTAACTTGTTTTTTATGCTGTAACTGTAATAGAATAAATTTGTTTTAATAGTGGACTTTAGTAAAGGTTCGCTATAAAAGGTGACTTTTAATAGCAGACTTGAGTAAAAATCTCCTATAAAAGTCACTTTTATTAACGAACTAGTAAAAGTTCTCTGTAAAAAGTCACTTTTGAATAACAGACTTTTACTAAAGTCCACTATAAAAGGTTTTAAAAAAAATATGGTTACTGCGTTAGTGATTTGATAGGTAATTATTGCAAAATTGACTGATTTGATATTCATTTTTGCAGAAATATCATTCGTAATATATAATTAAAAGGAAACTTTACTATTTGCAAATATGTCATTTATTGCTGTAATTTATTTTTTTATGTATATTAACTGTAATATGTC
This sequence comes from Eleocharis quinqueflora, assembly GCA_964058865.1. Classification (NCBI taxonomy): domain Eukaryota; kingdom Viridiplantae; phylum Streptophyta; class Magnoliopsida; order Poales; family Cyperaceae; genus Eleocharis; species Eleocharis quinqueflora. Next base: position 8,735 of record CAXKVX010004722.1, read on the forward strand.
TTTTGAAAGCATTTATTATTACTTTTTTGCAAATGTGTTTTTCTGTAATAATTAAACGAGTTGTGAAAAAATTTTTTTACAGTAATACTTGAAAGATGAAAACAAAATGAGGGAAAATTTTTGTGGAAGAAGATCGAATGAGAGAATATTTCTGTGGGACAAGGAAGAATGAGGAAAGATTTCTGTGAATGGAGAATGATTGAAAGTTGCTGTTTATATAGAGAACACAATTTTTGGAAGAAAAAATGGTGTCTTGATCTGTGGCAGCGTTGGATTTTTTTTAGCGTTGGATTAACAATAATTGACGACTAGATGGGAGCTGAATGATGATCCATGGGAGCAGACATTTTATAGCAGACCGCATGAGTCGTCCGCTATAAAAGCCTTTAATAGCGAACCCCTGCGCCGTGCCCAATTATAGATCAAATTTTATAGCGGCCCTGACATGATCCGCTATAAAAGACCTTTAATAACGGATAATGATTCACGTCCGCTATTAAAACTTGCCTTTTATAGTGTACCATTCTCAAATCCGCTATGAAAGCCTTTAATAGCGAACCTCTTTCTGACCCGTTATAAAATGAGAGCTATTAAATATTGTTTCTGTTGTAGTGCATAGATATGCTAATTGATACGCATGTTGTTCTGTATGTTAAAATAAATATTATGTATGTTAATTATTTTGTACCGAAAAAAAATTATTATACGTGTTAAAAAAATAATATGCATATAATAACTTGAAACCAAAAAATATTATCGTGAATTGATTATCTTGCTTTACTAAAAGGCAATAAAACGACAAAAATAGTTTACTCGAAAAGAGACACCTAGTTGACCTTTGAGTTGCAAGTAAAAAAAACCTTGAATAAAAAGTCAACTAAAATAAATTGTGTTTTTTCATCGTTAAATAGAAGTCCTAAACAACACCCATTAATTGCACCCCTTAATTGCCGAAAATTTTTAATTAACCAAAATAAATTAATAAAATACCAAAATGGCAAAATTTGAACGGAATTAACCATTTTAGCCATTTCGGGATCACAGTGAACCCGGAGTAACTGGTTATTTATACACCGGCCGAGAGAGAGAGAGGGGGATACTGATAATTGAAGAGAGATATTGATAATTGAAGATAAACAAGTAATTTGAGGTATTATTTTATTTTTGCTTAAATTATTCAATTTAGTTGATTTAATTTATAATTATTATAATTGTTATAATTGATAGTTGATTTCAGGTATTATTACAATTGTTTTTTAATTTATAAGAATTATAATTTTAGTTGAATTGTTATAATTTACTTTCATTCTTCAAATTTACTTACATTTTTCAAAGTGAATTGCTATAATTCTTATAATTGTTATAATTCTTCAAACTTAGTTGATTTCTGTTATTATTATAATTGTAAATTAGTTTATAATTATAATTGTAGTTGAATTGGTATAATTTTAGTTGAATTGTTATAATTTACTTTCATTCTTCAAATTTACTTACATTTTTCAAAGTGAATTGCTATAATTCTTATAATTGTTATAATTCTTCAAACTTAGTTGATTTCTGTTATTATTATAATTGTAAATTAGTTTATAATTATAATTGTAGTTGAATTGGTATAATTGTAGTTGAATTGTTATAATTGTTATAATTCTTCAAATTTAGTTGATTACAGGTATTATTATTATTGTAAATTAATTTATAATTATTATAATTGTAGTTGATTTATGTACGTATTTCGTATTTTTTGAACTATTAGTATAATATTAATTTAGTAATTATAATAATTAAAGAGTTAGAGAAATTTTGTAGAAATTTAGTAATTATAATATTAATTTAGTAATTATAATATTATTTTATTATAAATTAATTTAGAATTATTTTATTTCTGAAGTATTAGTATATTATTAATTGGGAAATTTATACAGTTGGAGTGAAGAAAGATGATTCCAATTTCCGTATATATGGATGGTGAGACTCGAAATGGCCCGTATGGTATGGAATATAGTTGTGATTCAAAATTTACTTTTCCGGGAAATGAAGACACCCGGTATGAAGATGTGAAAAATACAATATACAAATGGTTGGGGATATTTGAGAGTCAATATTCGCTCAATGTTGTCGCTCGATATAACACTGCGATCCCACCTTCTTATCATTTTTGTTTAATTCCCATTCGCGATGACGTAGAGTGGCGAATGATATTGCAAATGGCACAATCAGAAATGAATTGGAGATTTGTTGAATTATATGTTGATCTAGTGCCAAATAGGACAAATGAGAATCCTGATAACTTAGCTCGCACAAGTGAAGTGGTTGTTAACACGGATGAAGATCCTCCGAGATTTAGCCATGAGACATTACCTTATAGCCCTGGCCATACTCTTCATATCTCTCCCGCAAGACATTCACCAATTATAGATCTTAATGAGCCCATATCTAATATTCCTGAAGAAAACGAAGGCGATGACGATGAGAATATATTACCCGAAGCGGGAGAATGGGAAACAGGAGAAGATTATGGATACACCTCCGACGAAGACGATTTGGATTATAATCCTAACGATCATCCGAATCATCGGATAATTGTACAAGGAAGATCAGAAAAATATCACCCAGTACAGGAGCTTAGTGATATATCTGGTTTCAATGAAATTTACACTGAAGTACAAAACTCGTCAGACGATCCCTTGGCAGAAAATCGTGTATTTAATTCAAAAGATCAGTTACAATGGACCATTAGTGAGTATCACATCAAAGGGAATATAGAGATTAAAACAGAAAGGAGTAGCGCGACGAGGCTAGTTATGGTTTGCAAAGATCAGAGATGTTTTTGGAGGTTGTACGCTGTATGTCCTAAAGGTAATAATTTTTGGACAATAAGAACCAATCCATACCCGCACACTTGTATCCAATCGATTACACGAGTAGATCATGCACAGCTTACGGCCAAGATAATTGCTGGTGCTATTAAAAAGGAAATGAACAAAGATACAACCATGACAATTAAAAATGTCAGACATTTAGTTAAAGCAAAATTTCCCGGTGCTGATCCATCATACGCCAAGTTATGGCGAGGCAGGGAGTTAGCAATTGCGAAAATATTTGGGGCTTGGGAGGGATCATATGCATTGCTTCCTCGTTATTTTAATGCCATCCAATCGACGAATCCATCAATGAAGTATGCTATCCTGACGACTCCTACCAATCAACCTGAAGTACGTTATTTCCATGCTGCGGCTTGGGCATGGGGACCGTGCATTGAGGCAGTAAAGTACATTCGTCCGGTGATAAGTATCGACACAGGTTTCTTATCTGGTCGTTATGAGGGAAGATTACTGATGGCTTGCAGGTACGATGCAGAGAATCAATTGATACCATTGGCATTTGCATTGGTGGAGAAGGAAGACCTAGAAAATTGGGGTTGGTTCATGAATTGGTTGCGTCGAGAAGTTATCGGACTTGGTAAGATGTGTGTACTATCAGACCGCCACAAGGGAATTAAGGCTGTTTTTGAATATCCCCAATATGGATGGTCTGAGGCAAACGGCGAAGCAGTGCACCGATATTGTATGCAACACGTTGCCGAGAACTTGTACTCAAAATTTCCAGACGATAATCTAAAGAAATTATTTAAGCGTGC